>JAVRKA010000066.1:0-180000 GCA_034508555.1 Venustoraphidia nigricollis | reverse complement strand
AAATCGGCCCGACAGGACCGGATTTACAAATTTTCTGAAAACACTAGTTTGCAGATAGTGACTTATGTAATTGAAAGGTGTTTTTAATTTTGGTGTAGACATTCGATCGACAATAATAATGCAATTAAGAAAAAAATGTAATTTTAAGGGGTGTATTAAGGAGTTAATTTTTTTATTTTGCCCAACAATCACCTTAAGTTCACATAATAAAGCCACAAGGCCTATATTAGCAAATACACTATATTGTCGGCAGGGTTTTGGCACTGCGACCCGGGTTTTTTGTTTATTTATTATAAAACAAATTGTCACTCTGTATGAATTGTAATATCTTAAATTTTGATTTGTTATGATAATTTAAAATAATATAACAAGATAATTGAATTAAATTTAGTTATTGAGACAATTAATTAAGGTATGTTTAATATTTATTTATTTGTTTTATTATTGATTGTTAAATTGTCTTGTTATTTTATTTTAGATCACCTGATGAAGTATTAATTTAATACGAAACGTTGTGAAATAATAATTTGTCTTTTATTTCTTTGATCCTAATTCCTCTAATTATTTATAATTTATTAATATAATTATATATATGTGGTAAAATTGGGTCCTTGTTAATATTACTTGCAACTGTTTTTACATCAATAGGCATAGAATTTTCAATAAATTTGATAAAATAAACATCGTCCAAATCAGTTTCATTTTCACGCTTGCACTCACTAATTGGCAATCTATAGATAAAGCATCTGCCGTCGTGTTATTTGTCGATTTTACATATTTGATTTTATAATTATAACCAGCCAATATTATAGCCCATCTCTGAAGACGCCCTGCAATCATTTGCGGAATACTGTTCTTCGGATCAAATATAGAAATCAATGGTTTATGATCTGTTAACAGAGTGAAAGGACGGCCATAAATAAATAAATTTAATTTTTTAATAGCAAAGATGATTGCCAGTGCTTCTTTGTCGAGCTGTGAATAATTTTTTTCACTACTGGTCAGCGTTCTAGATGCAAACTGTATTGGTTTTTTGTCGCCATTAGGCATAACGTGAGACAAAGAAGCACCAATACCATAACTAGATGCGTCGCAAGCCATTACTAAAGACAGATTTGGATTATAGTGAACTAGTACATGTGAAGAACTCATTAATTGTTTTATTTTATTAAATGCATTGAAACAATCTGTTGTCCAGTTCCACGTACTGTCTTTATGTAAAAGCTTATATAAAGGATTTAAGATCATACTGATATTTTTTTTTAATTTAGAGTAATAGTTAACAAGTCCCAAGAAAATTTTTAATTGTGTGACATTAGAGGGTACACTCATTTCATTTATTGCCTTTATTTTATCTGGTGATGCGTGTAAGCCTTCTTTGTTTATGGTAAACCCCAAATAAGATATTTATTCTTGTAAAAAACTACATTTTTCAACTCTAACTGCCAATCCACAGTTTTGTAACACATTAAAAACTTTATCTAAACGTGCCATATGTTCCTGGATGTTTGGTGCCGTCACTAGAATGTCATCCAAAAACACAGTGCAGCCTTCCCAAGTAATTAATTGCGCCATAATTCTTTGGAATTTGCCTGGAGCACATTTTAAACCGTATGGAAGTCTATTATATTGGAACAGGCCCTTATGCGTTATAATAGTTACGAATTGTTTTGAATTTTCTTCCAGTTGTAATTGTTGGTAAGCTAGTGAAAGATCTATTTTGGAAAAAAATGTGCCACCTTGTAGTTTAACAAATAAATCGTCAATAATTGGAATAAGATATTTATCATTTTCCAATTCAGGATTCAGCGTTACTTTAAAATCGCCGCATAATCTCACTTCACCGTTTGGTTTCAAAACTGGTACAATATATGTACCCCATTCTGAAGTTTCAACAGGGGAGATTATGCCCTTTTCCTGAAGCTCGTTTTCTATTTTTTCTTTTAATGCAAACGGAACACTTCGAACTTTACGATACACAGGTTTGGCCTCTGGATTGACTTTTAGAGATATTTTGAATTTATTAAATGTTCCTAACTGATTTGAAAACACTTTCTTATATTTAGACATAAAACCTTCGATCATGTGCTCATGCGATTTGACTACTTTAACCATTTCAAGACAATTAATTTTTAAAATATTTATCCATTTTCTGCCTATGATAGGAGAAACGGCTTCTTTTAATATTACAAGTTCTAAAATTTTGTGACTGTTGTTATATAACACTTCGACCTGTATTATGCCAACTGGCTTGACTTTCTGACCATTATACATTTTTACTACTATATCTGTCGTTTTTAATTGTATATCTGAAAAATATTTATCGTAAAATGCTTTACTAATCGCCGAAATTGCTGCCCCTGAATCTAATTCCATTAAAATACTTTTACCATGTACATTAATTTCTATCATCCACGGCTTATTTGTGACATTAAAGTCACGGACATTGGCTATAACATAATCATCAGATTCATTTTCAGAATCCGTATCTACCTCATCAGAATCAACATCTAAATTTTTAACCTGCTTATTGTTATTTCTACTAATTTTATTATTTTTTGAATTACTGCCATCTTTACTGTTACTACATACTTTAGCTATATGGCATTTATTACCACAATTGTTGCAAATAACGTGACGGTACCGACACTTCCCATAACTATGATTTGTCCAGCCACATCCTTGACACGGAATCCTGGAATTGGTCGCCCTGGAACTGCTCGTTTTCACCTAGTGAATTGCTGCGTTGGCTCCAACTTCTAAATTCGCATTAATGCCAGCTGCTTCTAGAGAAATAGCAAGTTCTACCGCTCGACTATACTTCAAATCCTTTTCCACAAATAGACTTTGACGAATATATTCATTTGATAACCCAAATACAAGTTGGCCACGAATATTTCCTTCCAACACATCTTTATTGCTGAAGCCGCACGTTTTGGCCAAATTTCTTAAAACTGCTACGTACAGTGTTACACTTTCTCCATTTAACTGCTTCCGGTTTCTCAATTTTATCCTTTCCGCAATCGGTGATGGTTTAGGCTCTAAATGATTTGCTATCAACGTTAATAGCTCTTGATAAGTTCTCATTTTCGGTGATAACGGACTGCACAAATCTTGCATTAATTCATACGTCTCATTTCCACATATCGCTATTAACGTGGCTACCTTCTCTGAAACTGGAGTTTTATTTACAATAAAAAATTGTTCCAACCTATCCACGTAGGAACTCCATCTGTCTCCATTTGCCAAATTAAATTCTTTTAGAAAACTTAACGATAATGCCATTTTACACGCAATAAGTTCTTAAAAACCTCGTCGCCAATGTTAAATTGTAAATAATACCTTTCCTTATTGCTGTCTAAATCAAGACCGATTCATTTATTTTCAAAAATATACTACAAAATTGCATACATAACATAATTGTTCTTTTGAAACTATTACAATACATAACAGGCAGCTATTTTTGAAATGCAAATCGGCACTTATATCTGAGAAGCCTATCGGCACCTATATGTGAAATGCATATCAGCAACTATATATGAAATGCCTAGCGGCACCTATATTTGAAGTGCCTATCGGCAACTATATCTAAAATGCCTATCGGCACCTATATTTGAAATGCCTATCGGTAATTATATCTGAAATGCCTATCGGCACCTATATCTGAAATGCCTATCGGCACTTATATCTGAAATGCCTATCGGCACCAATAATTGAAATGCCTATCGGTAACTATATCTAAAATGCCCATCGGCACCTATAACTGAAATGCCTATCGGCACCTATATTTGAAATGCTTATCGGCAATTCTATCTGAAATGCCTATCAGCACCTATATTCGAAATGCCTTTTGGCATCTATATTTGAAATGCCTATCGGCATTTATATCTGAAATTCCTATCGGCACCTATATCTGAAATGCCTATCGGCACCTATATTTGATATGCCTATCGGCACCTATATTTTAAATGCCTATCGGCATTTGTATCTGAAATGCCTATCGGCACCTATTTTGTGAAATGCCGATCGTCAACTATATCTAAAATGCCTATCGGCACCTAAATCTAAAATGCCTATCGGCACCTATATTAGAAATACCTATCGGCAACTATATCTGAAATGCCTATCGGTACCTAAATCTGAAATGCCTATCGGCACCTATATTTGAAATGCCTATCGGCAACTATATCTAAAATGCCTATAGGCGCCTATATCTGAAATGCCTATCGGCACCTATATCTGAAATGCCTATCGGCACCAATATTTGAAATGCCAATCGGTAACTATATCTGATATGCCTATCGGCACCTAATTCTGAAAAACATATCGGCACCTATATTTGAAATGCTTATCGGCAATTCTATCTGAAATGCCTATCGGCACCTATATTTGAAATGTCTATCGACAACTATATCTGAAATGCCGATTGGCACCTATATTTGAAATGCATATCGGCACCTATATTTAAAAATGTCTATCGGCATTTATATCTGAAATGCCTATCTGCACCTTTGTTCAACATAACTATCGGCAACTATATCTGAAGTGAGTATCGACATCTTTATTTGAATTGCCTATGAGCAACTATATCTAAAATGCCTATCGGCACCTATATCTGCAATGCCTATCGGCACCTATATTTGAAATGCCTATCGGCATTTATATCTGCATTGCCTATCGGCACCTATATTTGAAATGCCTATCGGCATTTATAACTGAAATGCCTATCGACACCTATATTTGAAATGCCTATCGGCAACTATATTTAAAATGCCTATCGGCAACTATATCTGAAATGCCCATCCGCACCTATATTTGAAATGGCTATTAGCACCTATATTTAAAATGCCTATCGGCACCTATATTTAAAATGCCTTTCGGCATTTATATCTGAAATGCCTATCAGCACCTATATTTGGAATGCCTATTGGCAACTATATCTGAAAAGCCTATCGGCACCTATATCTGAAATGCCTATCCGCACTCATATTTAAAATGCCTACCGGCATTTATATCTGAAACGTTTATCGGCACTTATATTTAGAATGCCTAACGGCACCTATATTAGAAATGCCTATTGGCACCTATATCACGAATGCCTATCGGCACCTAGATCTGATAGCCTATCAGCACCTATTTTTAAATTGCCTATCGGCAACTATATCTGAAGTGCCTACCGGCACTTATATTTGAAATGCCTATCGGCACCTATATTTGAAATGCATATCGGCATTTATAAATGCTGTCGGCATTTATATCTGAAATGCCTATCAGCACCTATATTTGGAATGCATATGGGCAACAATATCTGAAATGCCTATCGGCAGCTATATCTGAAATGCATATCGGCAACTGTACCTGAAAAGCCTATCGGCAGCTATATCTGGAATGCCTATCGGCACTTATAATGAAATGCCTATCGGCAACTATATTTGAAATACCTATTGGCAACTGTATCTGAAATGCCCATCTGCACCTATATTTGAAATGCCTATCGGCACTTATATTTACCTACGTTTAAAATGCCTATCGGCATTTATATCTGAAATGCCTAACAGCACCTATATCTGAAATGACTATCGGCAACTATATCTGAAATGCCTATCGGCACCTAGATATTTGAAATGCCCATCGGCACCTATATTGAATTGCCTATCGGCACCTATATTAAAATGCCTATCGGCAACTATATCTGAAATGACTGTCGGCACCTATATCTGAAATGCCCATCGGCACCTATATTGAAATGCCTATTGGCAACTATATTTGAAATGCCTATCGGCAACTACATCCGAAATGCTTATTGGCACTTATATTTTAAATGCCTATCGGCACCTATATTTAAAATGCGTATCGGCATTTATATCTGAAATGCCTATAGCGCCTATATTTGGAATGCCAATCGGCAACTATATCCGAAATGCCTATTGGCACCTATATCTGAAATGCCTATCGGCACCTATATGTAAAAAGTTTATCGGCATTTATATCTGAAATGCCTATCAGCACTTATATTTGAAATGATTATCGGCAACTATATCTGAAATGCCTATCGGCAACTATATCTGAAATGCCTATCGGCACCAATATTTGAAATGCCTTTCGGCATTTATATCTCAAAATGCCTATCAGCACTTATTTTTGGAATGCCTATCGGCAAATATACCTGAAATGCCTATCGGCACCTATATTTGAAATGCCTATCGGCCAATATATTTGAGATGCCTATCGGCAACTATATATGAAATGCGTATCGGCACGTATATTTGAAATGCCTATCGGCATTTATATCTGAATTGCCTATCAGCACCTATATTTGGAATGCCTATCGGCAATTATCTAAAATGCCTATCGGCACCAATATTTGAAATGCCTATATGCAACTATATCTGAAATACCTATCGGAACGTATATATAAAATGCCTATCGGCAACTATATTTGAAATGCCTCTCGGCAACTATATCTGAAATGCCCATTGGCACCTATATTTGAAATGCCTATTAGCACCTATGTTTGAAATGCCTATTGTCACCTATTTTTGAAATGCCTATCTGTATATAATCTGAAATGCCTATCGGCACATATATTTGGAATGCCTATCGGCAACTATATCTGAAATGCCTATCGGCAACTATATCTGAAATGCCTATCGGCACCTATATTTAACATGACTATCGGCAACTATATCTGAAGTGAGTATCGACATCTTTATTTTAATTGCCTATCAGCAACTATATCTGAAATGCCTATCGGCACCTATATCTGGAATGCCTATCGGGACCTATATATGAAATTCCTATCGGCATTTATATCTGAAAAGCCTATCGGCACCTATATCTGAAATGTCTATCGGCAACTATATTTAAAATGCCTATCGGCAACTATATCTGAAATGCCCATCCGCACTTATATTTGAAATGCCTTTTAGCACCTATCTTTAAAATGCCTATCGGCACCTATATTTAAAATGCCGTTCAGCATTTATATCTGAATAGCCTATCAGCACCTATATTTGGAATGCCTATCCTCACCTATATCTGAAATGCCCATCGGCACCTATATTGAAATGCCTATCAGCAGCTATATTTGAAATGCCTATCGGCGACTACATCTGAAATGCTTATCGGCACCTATATTTGAAAAGCCCATTGGCACCCATATTTAAAATGCCTATCGGCATTTATATCTGAAATGCCTATCAGCGCCTATATTTGGAATGCCTATCGGCAACTATATCTGAAATGCCTATCGGCACCTATATCTGAAATGCCTATCGGCACCTATATTTAAAATGCCTGTCGGCATTCATATCTGAAATGTTTATCGGCACCTAGATTTGAAATGCCTATCGGCAACTATACTTAAAATGCCTATCGGCTACTACATCTGAAATGCCTATCGGCACATATATTTAAAATGTTTATCGGCATTTATATCTTTATGCCTATCAGCACTTATATTTGGAGTGCCTAACGGCACTTATATTAGAAATGCCTATCGGCACCTATATCAGGAATGCCTATCGGCACCTACATCTGAAATGCTTATCGGCACCTATTTTTAAATTGCCTATCGGCAACTATATCTGAAATGCCTACCGGCACTTTTATTTGAAATGCCTATCGGCACATATAGTTAAAAATGCCTATCGGCATTTATATCTTAAATGCCTATCAACACCTATATTTGGAATGCCCATCGGCAACTATATCTTAAATGCCTATCGGCACATATATCCGAAGTGCCTATCGGCACCTATATTTTAAATGCCTATCGGCAACTATATTTGAAATGCCTATCGGCTTTTATATCAAAATGCCTATCAGCACATATATTTGAAATGCCTATCGGCACATATATTTGAAAAGCCTATCGGCAACGATATGTGAAATGCCTATCGGCACCTATTTTTGAAATGCCTATCGGCATTTATATCTGAAATGCCTATCAGCGCCTATATTTAAAATGCCTATCGGCAACTATACCTGGAATGCCTATCGGCTCATATATATTTGAAACGCCTATCGGCAACTATATCTGAAATGCCTATCAGCACCTATATTTGAAATGCCTATCGGCAACCATATCTGAAATGCGTATCGGCACCTATATTTGAAATGCCTATTGGCACCTATATTTTAAATGCCTATCGGCAACTATATCTGAAATGCCTATCGGCATTTATTTCTGAAATGCCTATCGGCAACTATATCTGAAATGCCTATCGGCACCTAGATTTGAAATGCCTATCGGCACCTATATTTTAAGTGCCAATCGGCAACTATATCTGAAATGCCTATCGGCATCCATTTCTGAAATGCCTATCGGCACCAATATTTGAACTGCCTATCGGCATCTATATTTGAAATGCCTATCGGCAACTATATCTGAAATGAATATCGGCACTTATTTTTGAAATGCCTATCGGCACCTATTTTTAAAATTCCAATCGGCAACTATATCTGAAATTCTTATCAGCACCTATATTTGAAATGCCTATCGGCAACCATATCAGAAATGCCTATCGGCACCTATATTTGAAATGCCTATCGGCACATATAATTTAAATGCCTATCGGCAACTATATCTGAAATGCCTATCGGCATCTATTTCTGAATAGCCTATCGGCAACTATATCTGAAATGCCTATCAGCACCTATATTTGAAATGCCAATCGGCACCTATATTTTAAATGCCTATCGGCAACTATATCTGGAATGCCTATCAGCATCTATTTCTGAAATGCCAATCGGCAACTATATCTGAAATGCCTATCGGCACCAATATTTGAACTGCCTATCGGCACCTATATTTGAAATGCCTATCGGCAACTATATCTGAAATGCCTATCGGCACCTATATCTGAAATGCCTATCGGCACCTATATCTGAAATGCCTACCGGCACCTATTTTTAAAATGCCACTTAGCAACGATATCTGAAATGCCTATCGGCACCTATATTTGAAATGCCTATCGGTAACTATATCTTAAATGCCTATCAGCACCTATATTTGAAATGCCTATCGGCAGCCTTATCAGAGATGCCTATCGGCACCTATATTTAAAATGCCTATCGGCTTCTATATCTGATATGCCTATCGACACCTATTTTTAAAATGCCAATCGGCAACTATGTCTGAAATTCCTATCAGTACCTATATTTGAAATGCCTATCGGCAGCCATAATTGTAATGCCTATCGGCACATATATTTGAAATGCCTATTGGCACCTATATTTTAAATGCCTATCGGCAACTATATCTGAAATGCCTTTTGGCACCTATATCTAAAATACCAAACGGCACCTATACCTGAAATGCCTATCGGCACCTATATTATAAATGCCTATCGGCAACTATATCTGAAATGCATCGGCATCTATTTCTGTAATGCCTATCGGCAACTATATCTGAAATGCCTATCATCACCAATATTTAAACTGCCTATCGGCACCTATATTTGAAATGCCTATCAGCAACTATATCTGAAATGCCTATCGGCACCTGTTTTTAAAATGCCAATTGGCAACTACATCTGAAATGCCTATCGGCACCTATTTTTAAAATGCCTATCGGCAACTATATCTAAAATGCCTATCAGCACCTGTATTTGAAATGCCTATCGGCAACCATATCTGAAATGCCTATCGGCACCTATATTTGAATTGCCTATCGGCACCTATATCTGAAATGCCTATCGGCACCTCTTTTTAAAATGCCAATCGGCAAATATATCTGAAATGCCTATTAGCACCTATATTTGAAATGCCTATCGGCTATTATATTTGAAATGCCTATCGGCACCTATATTTTAAATGCCTATCGGCAACTATATCTGAAATGCCTATCGGCATTTATTTCTGAAATGCATATCGGCGACTATATTTGAAATGCCTATTGGCACCTATATCTGAAATGTCTATCGGCACCTATTTTTAAAATGCCAATCGGCAAATATATCTGAAATGCCTATTAGCAACTATATTTGAAATGCCTATCGGCTATTATATTTGAAATGCCTATCGGCTACTATATTTAAAATGCCTATCGGCACCTATATTTTAAATGCCTATCGGCAACTATATCTGAAATGTCTATCGGCAACCATATCTGAAATGCCTATCGGCACCTATATCTGAAATGCCTATCGGCACCTATTTTTAAAATGCCAATCGGCAACTATATCTCAAATGCCTATCAGCACCTATATTTAAATGCTTATCGGCAACCATATCTGAAATGCCTATCGGCACCAATATTTGAATTGCCTATCGGCACCTATATTTGAAATGGCTATCGGCAACTATATCTGAAATGTATATCAGCATCTATTTCTGAAATGCCTATCGGCAACTATATCTGAAATGCCTATCGGCACCAATATCTGAAATGCCTATCGGCACCTATATCTGAAATGCCTATCGGCACCTATTTTTAAAATGCCAATCGGCAACTATATCTAAAATGCCTGTCAGCACCTATATTTGAGAGGCCTATCGGCAACCATATCTGAAATGCCTATCGGCACCTATATTTGAAATTCCTATCGGCACATATATCTGAAATGCCTATAGGCACCTATATTTTAAATGCCTATCGGCAACTATATCTAAAATGCCTATCGGCATCTATTTCTGAATTGCATATCGGCAACTAAATCTGAAATGCCTATCGGCACCTATATTTAAAATGCCTTTCGGCACCTATATTTTAAATGCCTATCGGCAACTATATCTGTAATGCCTATCGGCACCAATATTTGAACTGCCTATCGGCACCTATATTTGAAATGCCTATCGGCAACTATATCTGAAGTGCCTATCGGCACCTATGTCTGAGATGCCTATCGGCACCTATATCTGAAATGCCTTTTGGCACCTATTTTTAAAATGCTATTAGGCAAATATATCTGGAACGCCTGACAGCACCTTTATTTGAAATGCCTATCGGCAACCATGTCTGAAATGCCTATCGGCACCTATACTTAAATTCCTATCGGTACCTATATCTGAAGTGCCTATCGGCACCTATCTTTCAAATGCCTCTCAACACCTATATTTATAATGCCTATCGGCACGTATTTTTAAAATGCCAATCGGCATCTATATCTGAAATGCCTATCAGCACCTATATTTGAAATGCCTATCGGCAACCATATCTGAAATGCCTATCGGCACCTATATTTGAAATGCCTATCGGTACATATATATCTGAAATGCCTGTCGGCACCTTTTTTTAAAATGCCAATCGGCGACTATATCTGAAATGCCTATCAGCACCTATATTTGAAATGCCTATCGGCAACCATATCTGAAATGCCTATCGGCACCTATATTTGAAATGTCTATCGGCACCTATATTTTAAATGCCTATCGGCAACTATATCTGAAATGCCTATCGGCATATATTTCTAAAATGCCTATCGGCAACTATATCTGAAATGCCTATCAACACCAATATTTAAACTACTAATCGGCACCTATATTTGAAATGCCTATCGGCACCTATATATGAAATGCCTATCGGCACCTATATTTAAAATGCCAATCGGCAACTATGTCAGAAATGCCTATCAGTACCTATATTTAAAATGCCTATCGGCAACCATAATTGAAATGCCTATCGGCACATATATTTGAAATGCCTATTGGCACCTATATTTTAAATGCCTATCGGAAACTATATCTTAAACGCCTATCGGCATCTATTTCTGAAATGCCTAACGGCACCTATATTTGAAATGCCTATCGGCACCTATATTTTAAATGCCTATCGGCAACTATATCTGAAATGCCTATCGGCATTTATTTCTGAAATGCATATCGGCGACTATATTTGAAATGCCTATTGGCACCTATATCTGAAATGTCTATCGGCACCTATTTTTAAAATGCCAATCGGCAAATATATCTGAAATGCCTATTAGCAACTATATTTGAAATGCCTATCGGCTATTATATTTGAAATGCCTATCGGCTACTATATTTGAAATGCCTATCGGCACCTATATTTTAAATGCCTATCGGCAACTATATCTGAAATGTCTATCGGCAACCATATCTGAAATGCCTATCGGCACCTATATCTGAAATGCCTATCGGCACCTATTTTTAAAATGCCAATCGGCAACTATATCTCAAATGCCTATCAGCACCTATATTTAAATGCTTATCGGCAACCATATCTGAAATGCCTATCGGCACCAATATTTGAATTGCCTATCGGCACCTATATTTGAAATGCCTATCGGCAACTATATCTGAAATGTATATCAGCATCTATTTCTGAAATGCCTATCGGCAACTATATCTGAAATGCCTATCGGCACCAATATCTGAAATGCCTATCGGCACCTATATCTGAAATGCCTATCGGCACCTATTTTTAAAATGCCAATCGGCAACTATATCTAAAATGCCTGTCAGCACCTATATTTGAAAGGCCTATCGGCAACCATATCTGAAATGCCTATCGGCACCTATATTTGAAATTCCTATCGGCACATATATCTGAAATGCCTATAGGCACCTATATTTTAAATGCCTATCGGCAACTATATCTAAAATGCCTATCGGCATCTATTTCTGAATTGCATATCGGCAACTAAATCTGAAATGCCTATCGGCACCTATATTTGAAATGCCTATCCACACCTATATTTTAAATGCCTATCGGCAACTATATCTGTAATGCCTATCGGCACCAATATTTGAACTGCCTATCGGCACCTATATTTGAAATGCCTATCGGCAACTATATCTGAAGTGCCTATCGGCACCTATGTCTGAGATCCCTATCGGCACCTATATCTGAAATGCCTTTTGGCACCTATTTTTAAAATGCTATTAGGCAAATATATCTGGAACGCCTGACAGCACCTTTATTTGAAATGCCTATCGGCAACCATATCTGAAATGCCTATCGGCACCTATACTTAAATTCCTATCGGTACCTATATCTGAAGTGCCTATCGGCACCTATCTTTCAAATGCCTCTCAACACCTATATTTATAATGCCTATCGGCACGTATTTTTAAAATGCCAATCGGCATCTATATCTGAAATGCCTATCAGCACCTATATTTGAAATGCCTATCGGCAACCATATCTGAAATGCCGATCGGCACCTATATTTGAAATGCCTATCGGTACATATATATCTGAAATGCCTGTCGGCACCTTTTTTTAAAATGCCAATCGGCGACTATATCTGAAATGCCTATCAGCACCTATATTTGAAATGCCTATCGGCAACCATATCTGAAATGCCTATCGGCACCTATATTTGAAATGTCTATCGGCACCTATATTTTAAATGCCTATCGGCAACTTTATCTGAAATGCCTATCGGCATATATTTCTGAAATGCCTATCGGCAACTATATCTGAAATGCCTATCAACACCAATATTTAAACTACTAATCGGCACCTATATTTAAAATGCCTATCGGCACCTATATATGAAATGCCTATCGGCACCTATATTTAAAATGTCAATCGGCAACTATGTCAGAAATGCCTATCAGTACCTATATTTGAAATGCCTATCGGCAACCATAATTGAAATGCCTATCGGCACATATATTTGAAATGCCTATTGGCACCTATATTTTAAATGCCTATCGGAAACTATATCTTAAACGCCTATCGGCATCTATTTCTGAAATGCCTAACGGCACCTATATTTGAAATGCCTATCGGCACATATATTTTAAATGCCTATCGGCAACTATATCTGAAATGCCTATCGTCATCTATTTCTGAGATGCCTATCGGCACCAATATTTAAACTGCCTATCGGCACCTATATTTGAAATGCCTATCGGCAACTATATCTAAAATGCCTTTTGGCACCTATATCTGAAATGCCTAACGGCACCTATATTTGAAATGCCTATCGGCACATATATTTTAAATGTCTATCGGCAACTATATCTGAAATGCCTATCGTCATCTATTTCTGAGATGCCTATCGGCACCAATATTTAAACTGCCTATCGGCACCTATATTTGAAATGCCTATCGGCAACTATATCTAAAATGCCTTTTGGCACCTATATCTGAAATGCCTAACGGCACCTTTATCTGAAATGCCTATCGGCACCTTTATTATAAATGCCTATCGGCAACTATATCTGAAATGCCTATCGGCATCTATTTCTGAAATGCCTATCGGCAACTATATCTGAAATGCCTATCATCACCAATATTTAAACTGCCTATCGGCACCTATATTCGAAATGCCTATCGGCAACTATATCTGCAATGCCTATCGGCACCTGTTTTTAAATTGCCAATTGGAAACTATATCTGAAATGCCTATCGGCACCTATTTTTAAAATGCGTATCGGCAACTATATCTAAAATACCTATCAGCACGTATATTTGAAATGCCTATCGGCAACCATATCTGAAATGCCTATCGGCAACTACATTTGAAATGCCTATCGGCTTCTATATCTGAAATGCCTATCGGCACCTATTTTTAAAATTCCAATCGGCAACTATATCTGAAATGCCTATCAGCACCTATATTTGAAATGCCTATCGGCAACCATATCTGAAATGCCTATCGGCACCTATATTTGAAATGCCTATCGGCACCTATATCTGAAATGCCTATCGGCACCTATTTTTAAAATGCAAATCGGCAAATATATCTGAAATGCCTATTAGCACCTATATCTGAAATGCCTATCGGCACCTATATTATAAATGCCTATCGGCAACTATATCTGAAATGCTTATCGGCATCTATTTCTGAAATGCCTATCGGCAACTATATCTGAAATGCCTATCGGCACCTGTTTTTAAAATGCCAATTTGCAACTATATCTGAAATGCCTATCGGCACCTATTTTTAAAATGCCTATCGGCAACCCTATTTGAAATGCCTATCGGCACCTATATTTGAAATACCTATTGGCACCTATATATGAAATGCCTATCGGCACATATTTTTAAAATGCCAATCGGCAAATATATCTAAAATGCCTATCGGCAACTATATCTGAAATGCCTATCAACACCAATATTTAAACTACTAATCGGCACCTATATTTGAAATGCCTATCGGCACCTATATATGAAATGCCTATCGGCACCTATATTTAAAATGCCAATCGGCAACTATGTCAGAAATGCCTATCAGTACCTATATTTAAAATGCCTATCGGCAACCATAATTGAAATGCCTATCGGCACATATATTTGAAATGCCTATTGGCACCTATATTTTAAATGCCTATCGGAAACTATATCTTAAACGCCTATCGGCATCTATTTCTGAAATGCCTAACGGCACCTATATTTGAAATGCCTATCGGCACATATATTTTAAATGCCTATCGGCAACTATATCTGAAATGCCTATCGTCATCTATTTCTGAGATGCCTATCGGCACCAATATTTAAACTGCCTATCGGCACCTATATTTGAAATGCCTATCGGCAACTATATCTAAAATGCCTTTTGGCACCTATATCTGAAATGCCTAACGGCACCTATATTTGAAATGCCTATCGGCACATATATTTTAAATGTCTATCGGCAACTATATCTGAAATGCCTATCGTCATCTATTTCTGAGATGCCTATCGGCACCAATATTTAAACTGCCTATCGGCACCTATATTTGAAATGCCTATCGGCAACTATATCTAAAATGCCTTTTGGCACCTATATCTGAAATGCCTAACGGCACCTTTATCTGAAATGCCTATCGGCACCTTTATTATAAATGCCTATCGGCAACTATATCTGAAATGCCTATCGGCATCTATTTCTGAAATGCCTATCGGCAACTATATCTGAAATGCCTATCATCACCAATATTTAAACTGCCTATCGGCACCTATATTCGAAATGCCTATCGGCAACTATATCTGCAATGCCTATCGGCACCTGTTTTTAAATTGCCAATTGGAAACTATATCTGAAATGCCTATCGGCACCTATTTTTAAAATGCGTATCGGCAACTATATCTAAAATACCTATCAGCACGTATATTTGAAATGCCTATCGGCAACCATATCTGAAATGCCTATCGGCAACTATATTTGAAATGCCTATCGGCTTCTATATCTGAAATGCCTATCGGCACCTATTTTTAAAATTCCAATCAGCAACTATATCTGAAATGCCTATCAGCACCTATATTTGAAATGCCTATCGGCAACCATATCTGAAATGCCTATCGGCACCTATATTTGAAATGCCTATCGGCACCTATATCTGAAATGCCTATCGGCACCTATTTTTAAAATGCAAATCGGCAAATATATCTGAAATGCCTATTAGCACCTATATCTGAAATGCCTATCGGCACCTGTTTTTAAAATGCCAATTTGCAACTATATCTGAAATGCCTATCGGCACCTATTTTTAAAATGCCTATCGGCAACCCTATCTGAAATTCCTATCGGCACCTATATTTGAAATGCCTATTGGCACCTATATATGAAATGCCTATCGGCACATATTTTTAAAATGCCAATCGGCAAATATATCTGAAATGCCTATTAGCACCTATATTTGAAATGCCTATCGGCTACTATATTTGAAATGCCTATCGGCACCTATATTTTAATGCCTATCGGCAACTATATCTGAAATGCCTATTGGCATCTATTTCTGAAATGCATATAGGCGACTATATCTGAAATGCCTATCAGCACCTATATCTGAAATGCCTATCGGCACCTATATCTGAAATGCCTATCGGCACCTTTTTTTAAAATGCCAATCGGCAACTACATCTGAAATGACTATCAGCACCTATATCTGAAATCCCTATCGGCACCTATTTTTAAAATGACAATCGGCAAATATATCTGAAATGCCTATTAGCACCTATATTTGAAATGCCTATCGGCTACTATATTTGAAATGCCTATCGGCACCTATATTTTAAATGCCTATCGGCAACTATATCTGAAATGCCTATCGGCATCTATTTCTGAAATGCATATCGGCGACTATATCTGAAATGCCTATTAGCACTTATATCTGAAATGCCTATCGGCACCTATATTATAAATGCCTATCGGCAACTATATCTGAAATGCCTATCGGCATCTATTTCTGAAATGCCTATCGGCAACTATATCTGAAATGCCAATCGGCATCTATTTCTGAAATGCCTATCGGCAACTATATCTGAAATGCCTATCGGCACCTATTTTTAAAATGCCTATCGGCAACTATATCTGAAATGCCTATCAGCACCCCTATGTGAAATGCCTATCGGCAACCATATCTGATATGCCTATCGGCACCTATATTTGAAATGCCTATCGGCACCTATATCTGAAATGCCTATCGGCACCTATTTTTAAAATGCCAATCGGCAAATATATCTGAAATGCCTATTAGCACCTATATTTGAAATGCCTATCGCCTACTATATTTGAAATGCCTATCGGCACCTATATTTTAAATGCCTATCGGCAACTATATCTGAAATGCCTCTCGGCATCTATTTCTGAAATGCATATCGGCGACTATATCTGAAATGCCTATCGGCATCTATTTCTGAAATGCATATCGGCGACTATATCTGAAATGCCTATTAGCACTTATATCTGAAATGCCTATCGGCACCTATATTATAAATGCCTATCGGCAACTATATCTGAAATGCCTATCGGCATCTATTTCTGAAATGCCTATCGGCAACTATATCTGAAATGCCAATCGGCATCTATTTCTGAAATGCCTATCGGCAACTATATCTGAAATGCCTATCGGCACCTATTTTTAAAATGCCTATCGGCAACTATATCTGAAATGCCTATCAGCACCCCTATGTGAAATGCCTATCGGCAACCATATCTGATATGCCTATCGGCACCTATATTTGAAATGCCTATCGGCACCTATATCTGAAATGCCTATCGGCACCTATTTTTAAAATGCCAATCGGCAAATATATCTGAAATGCCTATTAGCACCTATATTTGAAATGCCTATCGCCTACTATATTTGAAATGCCTATCGGCACCTATATTTTAAATGCCTATCGGCAACTATATCTGAAATGCCTATCGGCATCTATTTCTGAAATGCATATCGGCGACTATATCTGAAATGCCAATCGGCAACTATATCTGAAATGACTATCAGCACCTATATCTGAAATCCTTATCGGCACCTATTTTTAAAATGCCAATCGGCAACTATATCTTAAATGCCTATCAGCACCTATATTTAAATGCCTATCGGCAACCATATCTGAAATGCCTATTGGCACCAATATTTGAACTGCCTATCGGCACCTATAATTGAAATGCCTATCGGCAACCATATCTGAAATGCCTATCGGCACCTTTTTTTAAAATGCCAATCGGCGACTATATCTGAAATGCCTATCAGCATCTATATTTGAAATGCCTATCGGCACCTATATTTTAAATGCCTATCGGCAACTATATCTGAAATGCCTATCGGCATCTATTTCTAAAATGCCTATCGGCAACTCTATCTGAAATGCCTATCGGCACCAATATTTAAACTGCTTATCGGCACCTATATTTGAAATGCCTATCGGCACCTATATATGAAATGCCTATCGGCACCTATTTTTAAATTGCCAATCGGCAAATATGTCTGAAATGCCTATCAGTACCTATATTTGAAATGCCTATCGGCAACCATAATTGAAATGCCTATCGGCACATATATTTGAAATGCCTATTGCCACCTATATTTTAAATGCCAATCGGAAAATATATCTGAAACGCCTATCGGCATCTATTTCTGAAATGCCTAACGGCACCTATATTTGAAATGCCTATCGGCACATATATTTTAAATGCCTATCGGCAACTAGATCTGAAATGCCTATCGGCATCTATTTCTGAGATGCCTATCGGCACCAATATTTAAACTGCCTATCGGCACCTATATTTGAAATTCTTATCGGCAACTATATCTAAAATGCCTTTTGGCACCTATATCTGAAATGCCTAACGGCACCTATATCTGAAATGCCTATCGGCACCTATATTATAAATGCCTATCGGCAACTATATCTGAAATGCCTATCGGCATCTATTTCTGAAATGCCTATCGGCAACTTTATCTGAAATGCCAATCGGCATCTATTTCTGAAATGCCTATCGGCAACTATATCTGAAATGCCTATCATCACCAATATTTAAACTGCCTATCGGCACCTATATTTGAAATGCCTATCGGCAACTATATCTGCAATGCCTATCGGCACCTGTTTTTAAAATGCCAATTGGCAACTATATCTGAAATGCCTATCGGCACCTATTTTTAAAATGCCTATCGGCAACTATATCTAAAATGCCTATCAGCACGTATATTTGAAATGCCTATCGGCAACCATATCTGAAATGCCTATCGGCAACTATATTTGAAATGCCTATCGGCTTCTATATCTGAAATGCCTATCAGCACCTATATTTAAAATGCCTATCGGCAACCATATCTGAAATGCCTATCGGCACCTATATTTGAAATGCCTATCAGCACTTATATCTGAAATGTCTATCGGCACATATTTTTAAAATGCCAATCGGCAAATATATCTGAAATGCCTATTAGCACCTATATTTGAAATGCCTATCGGCTACTATTTTTGAAATGCCTATCGGCACCTATATTTTAAATGCCTATCGGCAACTATATCTGAATTGCCTATCGGCACATTTTTTAAAATGCCAATCGGCAACTATATCTGAAATGACTATCGGCACCTATATCTAAAATTCCTATCGGCACCTATTTTTAAAATGACAATCGGCAAATATATCTGAAATGCCTATCAGCACCTATATTTGAAATGCCTATCGGCAACCATATCTGAAATGCCTATCGGCAACTATATTTTAAATGCCTATCGGCACCTATATTTTAAATGCCTATCGGAAATTATATCTGAAATGCCTATCGGCATCTATATCTGAAATGCCTATCGGCAACTATATCTGAAATGCCTATCGGCACCAATATCTGAAATGCTTATCGGCACCTATATTTGAAATGCCTATCGGCACCTATTTTTAAAATGCCAATCGGCAACTATATCTTAACTGCCTATCAAAACCTATATTTAAATGCCTATCGGCAACCATATCTGAAATGCCTATCGGCACCAATATTTGAACTGCCTATCGGCACCTATATTTGAAATGCCTATCGGCACCTATATTTTAAATGCCTATCGGCAACTATATCTAAAATGCCTATCGGCATCTATTTCTGAAATGCCTATCGGCAACTATATCTGAAATGCCTATCGGCAACTATATCTGAAATGCCTATCGGCACCAATATTTGAACTGCCTATCGGCACCTATATTTGAAATGTCTATCGGCAACTATATCTGAAATGCCTATCGGCACCTATATCTGAAATGCCTATCGGCACCTATTTTTAAAATGCCAATCGGCAACTGTATCTGAAATGCCTATCAGCACCTATATTTGAAATGCTTATCGGCAACCATATCTAATATGCCTATCGGCACCTATATTTGAAATTCCTATCGGCACATATATCTGAAATGCCTATAGGCTCCTATATTTTAAATGCCTATCGGCAACTATATCTGAAATGCCTATCGGCATCTATTTCTGAAATTCCTATCGGCACCTATTTTTAAAATGACAATCGGCAAATATATCTGAAATGCCTATCAGCACCTATATTTGAAATGCCTATCGGCAACCATATCTGAAATGCCTATCGGCAACTATATTTTAAATGCCTATCGGCACCTATATTTTAAATGTTAATCGGAAATTATATCTGAAATGCCTATCGGCATATATATCTGAAATGCCTATCGGCAACTATATCTGAAATGCCTATCGGAACCAATATCTGAAATGCTTATCGGCACCTATATTTAAAAAGCCTATCGGCACCTATTTTTAAAATGCCAATCGGCAACTATATCTTAACTGCCTATCAAAACCTATATTTAAATGCCTATCGGCAACCATATCTGAAATGCCTATCGGCACCAATATTTGAACTGCCTATCGGCACCTATATTTGAAATGCCTATCGGCACCTATATTTTAAATGCCTATCGGCAACTATATCTAAAATGCCCATCGGCATCTATTTGTTGTGAACCGCTGGTGCAGTGAAGCACCACTGGTTTAAAATAGACTGATAGCACACCTGAAGGAATTCGCTGCGTCCACAGAAACAGACAACCGGACGTGAATCGGCAGCGCGTGTGGGACGCGTTTCGGTTCTACGTGGTGATGACTTTTTTTGAACAGAGAGACACGCGGGAAAGTTCGAAGCGGACGGAAGTGTCCAATCGGGCATAAATTACTAAATATTGTTAGTTAGAGTTTATTCAAATTATTGTTTCGGGGTAACGAGTCTAAATTATGTGTTTCTTTTCGTAAGACCGCGGTCAATAAAAGAGTGTGCGGGAATCCAGCTGTCTGTGGCGCAGCAAGTTCTACGGGCAAAGGTAAGTCCTCGCAAGCTGGCGTGTAACATGTATTTTTCGTAATTATAGTTTATTTTACAAGAAATCGTTGCACTTTATTCATGTATCACCTCACCAGCCATTACAGCAAGGGCCCACGACCCTCCTAAACGTGGTGGTGGCACGCTACCCCTTTTTGGCGCGGCTTCGGTCACGCCAAATCGGTTAATTTTAGCCCCTAGTAGCGGGGGCTCGCGACAAATGGTGTCAAGCGGGTGGGATTAATTTTACTAAAAGTGATGGGATTAATTTTACTAAAAGTGATGGGATTAATTTTACTAAAATGTGTATTCAAAATTTTGGGATGTTACTAAAAGTGTTCATTAAGTGTAGTCTTTTTTTTGTTGGGGAAGCATTAAATTAAAAAATAAATTTCTTGTGAATTGTGGATCGAATAAATATAAGCCGTTAGAAAATTAGAAATGAAATGAAATATGATGCTATGATTAATCTGCATATAACATACTCATCAAAATTTACCGGGTGATTTCAGTATGAGAGTACGAATAAATGTTGAAATGTTGAAAAAAAAAAATTTGTTTTGGTTTAATTGGGAATTAAGTTGGTTAAATACATTTTTTTTATGTAGTAAATTATTAAGAATTGATAAAATGGCGGTAGTGAAACGTACATGTGACGTCACGTTTGACGACACGAAATGGTAGCTGGATGGTGCGGTGAGGGTAGGAAATATACATTTTTTTTTCTTTTTCTATTTTTTTTTCTATTTCTTTAAAATTTTGTAAATCATATGTATGCTGAAAATTTGATGTTGTTGACACCTACCTATGTTGCCGAACACCCGTTATATAATTTATCCGGTTCTTATCAGTCATATTACTTTATAATATCTTATAACTGGCGTGAATAAAATACTGTCGTTGGAAAAAAATTAATATAATTTTAATTTTTGCATTATTCATGTTGTTTTGAAAAAGTAAAATCATAACTTGGTAGTAAATTTTTTTTTTTTCATGTTTTCATTTTTTTTTCTCTCTTATTGCATTATTAATATTTCAATAAATTAAAATAAATTCATTTATTAATAGTAGATTTGTGTTTTAAAATGCGGTTCAAATAGAAATTGTTAAATAAATTAAAATAAATTCATTTATTAATAGTAGATTTGTGTTTTAAAATGCGGTTCAAATAGAAATTGTTAAGTAAATTTGATAATTTATTGAAATTTTTGGAATTATAACGTAAACAATTATTTTAATCAAGTATAACGGTAATTGAATTTTTTTTATTTAAATCGGGTTTCTTAAATAGTCCTCCTTCCCCCGTATATAAGTAGTTTCGCGGTAGCAAAATTCCAATAAATTACCCCCAACCCCGTGAATACCCCATAACAACGATGGCAACCACCAACACGGCGACAACGACGTCCACTCCCCCGGTCGTTACACCGACCGCAGCGACAGCAACGACGATGGCAACGGGCGCTGGTAGCATGTCTTTTGCTACCAATCAACAAGAAAACAGGTTTGTCACCGTAAATAAGGTAAATTTGGGTGCGTTCGCAAGTAGTCTAGACACGTTCTCAGGTAAGGAGAACGCAGCGGAGTATTTTGAAAGAGTCGAATTGAGAGCGGCGTTGGAGGACATTAGCGAAACACAACTCGCGGCTGTAGTAAAATGTAGGTTGGTAGGAGAAGCCTACCAATTTTTTCAATCGGAACCGGAGCTGAAATTCGATCGGATCGGTTACAACGAATTAAAACGCGCGTTACTAAATAAATTTGCGGAGACACAGATACCGGGAGCAGCGCAATTCAAATTAAACCAAGCCTGGCAGCGACACAACGAGACAGTGAGCCAGTATATGACACGGCTGAAGTTACTAGGACAAAAGGTGCTGGAAGAGGATTTGAGAACGGCGTCGGCAGCGGAAATTGAAGGATTGAAAAAGAAGCAAAAGGACCTGCTCTTAAATCAGCTACAACTGGGACTCAAGAAAGAAATCATGAGAGGTGTGGGTACTCTCATGATGCTGGAGACCAACCTAACCTTTGAAAAAGCGATACTGCTGGCGGAGCGAGAAGAGTTACACTTGTCACTCATGGGAAATACCAGGCGAATGGACGTCCTGCGGATTGAAGAGGAGCCGGGAAGAGCTACTTACCGACCTACGCACCAAAGCAATGCGAGGCCGGATTATCGCCGGATGGAGGGACGGCCAGCTAACCGTCAACCCGTTGCACCACGGAACCGAAGAACAGAAGATAACAACCGATGCTATAACTGTTTGGGGATAGGGCACTTCGCTGCCCAATGCAGGAGTCCATTGACTTGCCGGAGGTGCCTAACACCAGGCCACCGAGAAGCCCAATGCAGGAGACAGCAACTGCCGATGGGAGAACGCCAGAGGGAAGTCAGAAGGACTATCAATCAGCAACCTATGAAGCGTCGACCAACGCATTTAAACTTCCAACCCGCCCCAGATGTGCTCCGATCCGAGGGCCAGGGTTCACCAAGACGCCGAAATTAACCATACCACAAGTATGGAATGCTGAAATTCAAGATGTGCCGAACATTATAACCGCAAAATTTGGAAGAAGAGTTCTGACACTGATAATTGATACTGGGTCAGTCGTCTCGATTGTCAAACGAAGAAGTATTGGCAATCACGAGGTAAATCCTGGACGTAGAATGTCGCTAGCCGGCATAACGGGACATGCCGTCGAATCCGAGGGAACGACTGAACTAACTCTACAGATCATGGATCGGAAGATACCCCTTGAACTGGTGGTTTGTCAAGAACTGCCCATTCGAGCCGACGGTCTACTCGGAAGAGATTTTTTGAAATCTGCAGAGGCCATTATCGATTACGAAGCCAATACATTGGAAATGGCGGGAATCAGCATTCCATTACTGAAAGAAGAAGAGGCACATGGAGCATCACGAGAGTTATTAATACTCACCAAGGGACAAGAAACTGAACGCAAGAAACCAATACTGTCGAAGATACGAGAAGTTAAGGGTGACTTATTTACGGCACCTGTCGAATATGCACTTGCGCATTGCGTTGCGCAAGATTTCAATATGGGAAGAGGGATCGCAGTGGAATTTCGGAGAAGATACGCATCTATTCCGGACCTCAGGGCACAACGCGCGCAAGTGGGAGAACTTGCGTACTTGAAGATTGGCGAAGAACATATTTATTACTTAGTCACAAAGCGGAGAAGTCACGAGAAACCGACACTGGAGACCCTGAGAAGATCCCTAGTAGCGCTGAAGAATCATATGAAGAGGATGAAGATATCTAAGCTCGCCATACCACGACTAGGTAGCGGTTTAGATCGGCTAAAATGGCCAAAAGTGAGAAAGCTAATAGAGACGGTGTTCACTTCTACGGACGTGGTTGTTGTGATCTACGAACTTTCAGACGAGAATAAAATCCAAACTGATCAAGAGAATAGTAAGCCCCGCTCTCAAGGAGGACGAAGAGTGGATGCAACTCTTGCAGCCTGCGATACCTTGTCGACCACAGCCACCAAACGAAGTAAGAAGAAAATAATCGTAGAAAATACAAGGGAGAAGCTTAATTTAAAGAAACTGAAGGATGAAGTAGAAACTAACGTAGGAAGAATCAAAGTTGCTGAGAAGACTGTTTCATGGGCAAACTCGTTGGAGGACCGAGCAGAAAACGAAAAATCTTCGTTGCATCCACCGCGGCCACGGTTGGAGTGCAACTTAGGTATGGAGGTTGGCCGACTTCCTGTCCTGATCGTCGAAGATTTGGAGATTCCTGCAAAGTCTGAGTGCGTGTGCACGGGCACTCATAAACGTCTCGAACCCGGAAAAACAGTATTGATCGAGCCGACAGAGATTTTAACCCACGGAGTAATGGCAGCTAGAGTGCTAGCCCAAGTTTCAATGAAGAAAGAAGTTGTAGTGCAGCTAATAAACGTCACCGATAAGACGTTAGTAGTAAAAGCGAAGACCACTGTAGGATACGCGGAGGATCATATGGACGAATCCGAGGCCCGACCTTCAACACCGGTGAATATGAAGAAGGGGGACCTGACGACATTCCATACACAAGTTGTTAAGTCAATAGGTGATGAAATTGACACGAAGCATTTAGAGTCAGAAGTACGGAGTAAATTATTAAGATTGTTGGACGAATATCGCGATATATTTTATGCAGAAGGGGATAAGTTTGCAGTAGCCAAAGGTGTCCAACATCGCATCATTACGGACGATGTGCACCCAATTGCAAAAGCGCCATATCGTGTACCACACGCTCAACGAGAAATCCTACGAGAAAACATAAACCAGATGCTGGAAGATGAAGTGATTTCGTATTCGCAATCACCATGGTCAGCGCCGGTCGTGATGGTACCGAAGAAGAGTGAAAACGGAGAAACAAAAATTCGAGTATGCATCGACTACCGAAATCTGAATGCAGTCACGAAACGAGACTTCTATCCACTTCCAAATTTAAACGAGACCTTTGACGTATTAGGCCAAGCCACTCTCTTCACCACACTCGATTTAGCCTCTGGATATTGGCAAGTCGAAGTAGCCCCAGAAGACAGAGAGAAAACAGCCTTCAGTACACCCGACGGACACCACCAATGCAATCGAATGCCGTTTGGTTTGATCAACGCACCAAGCACATTTCAACGTCTGATGAACACGGTACTGACGGGCCTGACTAAAGATCGCTGTTTGGTCTACTTGGATGACGTAATTGTATACAATTCGAAGGGAGTCGATGATCACCTCGTACAACTGAAGCAAATATTTCAACGTTTGAGAGATTCGAATCTGAAGTTGAAGCCGTCTAAATGTAAATTTTTATGTAGAGAAACTAAATATCTGGGACATATCATATCCACTGAAGGGATAAGGCCAGATATGGAGAAAATACACGTTGTGCAGAATTATCCATTGCCAAAAAATGTTCGAGATATCCGAGCTTTTCTGGGCCTGGCAGGTTTTTATCGAAGATTTATACCGCAGTTTTCTCACCTAGCCAAGCCACTAACCGAACTCAATAAGAAGAATGCAAAATTCACGTGGAATAACGAAGCGCAGAAATCATTTGACGACTTGAAGAATAAATTATGCAGTAAGCCTGTGTTGCAATATCCAAACTTTGAGAAAACTTTTATTTTAACGACAGACGCGTCGGGAACCGCCATAGGAGCGATACTGAGCCAAGATTATGATGGACATGAGAAGCCGATTGCGTATGCAAGTAGACAGCTGAACAAAGCTGAAGGAAACTATTCCACAACCGAGCGAGAATGTCTAGCCGTAGTTTGGGGAATAAAACATTTTCGATGTTACCTGTACGGAAAGAAATTCAAAATCATCACCGACCATAGGCCACTTAGATGGTTATTGTCAGTGAAGGATCCGAATTCTCGATTGGCTAGATGGGCGTTGACACTTTCGGAGTATGACTTCGATATTGTTCATCGCGCAGGAAGGAAACATGGTAATGCGGACGCTCTCTCCCGAATACCAATAGCACTTGTTGAGAATGACGATAATTATTACGAGCCAGTTTGGGACAGAACCACGATCAAGATTCAGCAGAGCAAAGATCCTGAGTTACGAGAAATATTGGTGAGAATAGAGGAAGATCCAGAATTTGACGTATATTACCTTGATGAAGATGGCCTCCTTTTTAAAACCAGAGACGAAGGTGGACGCCAAGACCGACTAGTCGTACCAAAATCGATGGTAACACAAATTATACATGGTTACCACGACCTTCCATATGCAGGGCACATGGGTTTTGCGAAGACATTATCAATGATCCGAAGTCGATTTTTCTGGACACATATGTCCACAGACGTGAAGAAGTACTGCGAGCGGTGCGTGTCCTGCGCACAGCGGAAAAGTCCACAGAAGAAACCAGCTCCCTTACAACGGCTACCAGCGGTAAGCGCTCCGTTTGAACGAGTGGCGATGGACGTTGTTGGTCCATTGGTTTCGACGTTGAATGGGCACAAATACCTTCTAACCTTTCAGGATTATTTTACCCGCTATCTCGAAATAATCCCGCTGAAAGACCAAAAGGCTGAGACGATAGCCAAGGTATTTGTTACTCAAATCGTGTCGAGACATGGAGCTCCAAGGATGCTGATCACGGATCAGGGAACTAACTTCCTATCAGGTCTAATGAAGGAAGTTTGTCGGTTGTTGAATATTACCAAAATCCAAACAACTCCGTACCATCCCCAATGTAACGGCATGATCGAGCGAACGCATCGAGTTATAAAGGGTCTATTGTCACACTTTGTGGACGAAACGCAACGCGACTGGGATGAATGGATCCCGTATGTTGTTATGGCCTACAGGGGCCATGTCCATAGTTCCACAGGAGAAACACCATTCTTCTTATTGCACGGAAGAGACATGGAGCTTCCGTACGACGCTATTACAAAACCAAGACGCAGGGCATACGACGTGGATGAGAATTATGCATCAGAACTCATCCTACGATTGCAGCGAGCCTACGAAATGGTTAGTAGGCACTTATCAGAAACTACTGATAAGCAAGTCGAAGCGTTTAATAAAAAGTCAAAACCAGTACCATTTGAAGTTGGTGACCGCGTCTATCTGCATGATCCCAGCACGAAGCTCAATCGTTCAAAAAAGTTATCGAAGCCGTGGACTGGACCCTACCGCATCCTTGAGAAGAAGGGTCCAGTAACATTTAAGATTAAAGAGATTCAAGGGAGGAAAGAGCAAATCGTCCATGCCAACCGGTTGAAGTTTCTGAAAGGAGAAGACGAAGAGTTACAGCCTGAAGCCGACGAAGGGTTACAGCCTGAGGAAGACGACGAATTCGGGGAAATTCAATTACCCAATCTGAATAGGCCGGAACTGTATGACCTGGACGAAGAACTAGATTTCGCCACTCTTTCTCGGGTCAATGAGAAATACGACGGTTCAAACAACCGAGATGACGGAGATATCAAAGCAGAAGTCGAAGAAATGTTACCCCCAGCCGAGGTAGCAGCTGAAGAAAATGATGGGGGCAATCCCCACCCTCACATCGAAGAAGATGAGCAGGTGGATAACCCCATAGAAGAAATATATCACGAGTTTGACGCACGAGAGGGAGACCCACAAGAGGTTCTTGACAACGTAAATCAACAAGTCGAAAATCGAGTCAATGACCAAGTGGAGATCGAAGCACCCAACGAGCAAGCGGCCGAACAACACCCCTACCGTACCAGGGCTCGCGGTCGCGTGTCCGATCACCCATGGGTCCTTGACCGAAGGATCTAAAACCCAACATCACTTAGTGACTAAACCACAAGTTGCACCGAACAATCTATTAGGCACTATTACTAACAATTGTGGGTGCGCGAATAGTGAGCGTCCTAATTAAAACTGAAGTAATTATACCTTGTTACAGATACTTTCACTGTTCAGACGAATTACTTTTATAGTGTAGAGACTAAAGCTGAAGCAGCATCAAGAACGTTCGACACGGACGAAAGTGTAAGTGTTTAGATTACCGTAGTATTTTTATCTTAAAAAAAAATATAAATAAATAAAAACTGAAATATTTAATAATTAAGTGGTATAGTGAACGCCAAAAATCAGTGTTTAACTTTGTTGTGGTTTATGAGCAATCTTGTGCGCGTCTAACTCGTGTGGATTAGAGAAACTTCTTTTATTTTTATTGTTGTTTTTATATCGATAATAGATTTTATTTTATTTTTTTTGTGTCATTTAGGGGATTACAATTGACTTTCAAAGTAGCAATATGTATCTTATAAATTCTAATTTTATATTTACTTTTATGATAGTTGCTGCGTGTCATTTAATTAGAATTAGTTATGCTGACGAAGTCTACTATAACATAACTAAATTAGATCATCAACCTGGAATTTATTTTGAGTCCTTAGGGCTTTTGTCGATTATAAGTAGTGAATGGAAACTGGTAACGTTTGTAGATTTAAATAACTTGTATAGAAAATATGTAATGTTGAAAGAATTTCATGATAAAAATGTGGATTTTTGTAATCATCTAGAGGTTGAGCTGGTCAACGTGGTGGGCCGTGATATTCGGGTTGATTGTAAGCAATTTTTGCAAGCAACCAAAGCGAGCATGACAATTTTTCGAAAACAACAAAGTGATTTATTTTATTTTTTGGGACACGAACCTGGGAATCAAATTAGAGTAAAAAGGGGTCTAGCAAATATAGTGGGGAAAGCTAGTAAATATTTATTTGGAACCTTAGATGCTGACGATGGGGACTTTTATGAGAGAGAAATTTCGAAAATTGCGAATGATAATAAAGAGATAGTAAAGTTGATCAATAAACAAACACACGTTGATCAGAACACTTTAGTGATAATAAATGACACGTTGCAAACCATTCAAGAGAATGAATTCAATTTTAATAATAATTTAAAAACTTTATGGGAATACGCTGATAAAACGACGAATGCACTCAATTCCGAATTACTTGCGGGGGTACTAGCAAGACATATGTCTCAATTTAATGTAGTTTTAAGTGAATTGTTGTACGAGTTAGAAACTTTAATAAATGCAGTTACGAGTGCCCAAAATGGAATCGTGCATCCGAGCGTTGTATCACCGCAGAATTTATATAACGAGCTTGTCAGGGTACAGAGACTCATCCCCAAAGGCGTAATATTTCCAATAAATTTAGCATTAGATAATATACATGAGTACTATCAAGTAATGAGTTTAAATATTTTTTTCAAAAAGGGTAAACTAATTTACATATTAGGGATACCACTGGTGTTGAGTTACGAATTTACACTGTATAACGCTTTGCCACTACCTAAGCACCTTAGAAATTTCGATTATGTGTTTGTCCAGCCGAATTACCAATATATCAGTGTCGATAAATCAAAACAATTTTATACGACTTTCACTGAACACCAGATGACTAGTTGTAAAAGTAGTGCTAATTTAAGGGTGTGTAAGATGTTTCAACCCCTGTATACGTATCACAGTACGACCCTATGTGAGTTGAAACTATTCCGAAATCCCGAATCCTTGCCGAAAGAATGCAACACCAAAATTAGTCGTTTGAACACTAGTGTTTGGCATAAACTAACTTATAGAAACCGGTGGTTATTCGCAGTGGGCGAACCGGAAAACTTAATTATAAATTGTGATCAATCGGATCAGTCGTTAAATGCAAAAATTACTGGAGTCGGAATATTTTCACTTTCATCCGATTGTAAAGCCTACACCTCCAATAGCGTGCTGTTCCCCATGGGAGTCTTCAAAAGTAAGTGGTTTGTGGATTATATTCCAAATTTTGACCTCACACAAACCAATAGTTCAATTTTAACAGACATTCATTTGAGTAAAGCTTTAAATACAACCGTGAGATTTAATAAAGACGTATTACTTAAGAGATTACAAGACTTAAAATTTGTAGCGAAAGATCTTGATGAGTTGCGAGACCTGGGCGAGGCTGCACAGAATCACGGTATCACTGAGCAGCGTCACTCCCAAACTTTTTACGGAGTATTGGTGGTAGGTGTTGTGCTAATTATTTTAATATGTTGTAAAATAATAAAAGTTGTCAAAAATTTTAAAACGAAGTGGGTCCGACCACTGTCGGTCGACTAAAGGAGAACCAAAGGTGGAGGAGGTAGTTGTAGAGGAGGTTGTTACTGAGGGATGATTATTCAATTTTTTGTTTTTTTATTATTTGAACCCAGCAAGTCTCGAGTAAGTAGTATTGTAATTAGTTTTAAGCGATTTAGATGGTAAATATGCGAGGGCTGCGCTATGCCTAATCAGTCTATTTTATGGGAGTAGTATTTTCTTTTTTTTTATATAAAAAGTGCATTGCCGGATGGGCAATCGACTTTTTAATAAGGGGGGGGCATTGTTGTGAACCGCTGGTGCAGTGAAGCACCACTGGTTTAAAATAGACTGATAGCACACCTGAAGGAATTCGCTGCGTCCACAGAAACAGACAACCGGACGTGAATCGGCAGCGCGTGTGGGACGCGTTGTCGGTTCTACGTGGTGATGACTTTTTTTGAACAGAGAGACACGCGGGAAAGTTCGAAGCGGACGGAAGTGTCCAATCGGGCATAAATTACTAAATATTGTTAGTTAGAGTTTATTCAAATTATTGTTTCGGGGTAACGAGTCTAAATTATGTGTTTCTTTTCGTAAGACCGCGGTCAATAAAAGAGTGTGCGGGAATCCAGCTGTCTGTGGCGCAGCAAGTTCTACGGGCAAAGGTAAGTCCTCGCAAGCTGGCGTGTAACATGTATTTTTCGTAATTATAGTTTATTTTACAAGAAATCGTTGCACTTTATTCATGTATCACCTCACCAGCCATTACAGCAAGGGCCCACGACCCTCCTAAACGTGGTGGTGGCACGCTACCCCTTTTTGGCGCGGCTTCGGTCACGCCAAATCGGTTAATTTTAGCCCCTAGTAGCGGGGGCTCGCGACATATTTCTGAAATGCCTATCGGCAACTATATCTGAAATGCCTATCGGCAACTATATCTGAAATGCCTATCGGCACCAATATTTGAACTGCCTATCGGCACCTATATTTGAATTGCCTATCGGCACCTATATTTGAAATGCCTATCGGCAACTATATCTGAAGTGCCTATCGGCATCTATTTCTGAAATGCCTATCGGCAACTATATCTGAAATGCCTATCGGCGCCAATATTTGAACTGCCTATCGGCACCTATATTTGAAATGCCTATCGGCACATATATCTGAAATGCCTATAGGCTCCTATATTTTAAATGCCTATCGGTAACTATATCTGAAATAGCTATCGGCATCTATTTCTGAAATGCATATCGGCGACTATATCTGAAATGCCTATCGGCACCTATATCTGAAATGCCTATCGGCACCTATATCTGAAATGCCTATCGGCACCTATTTTTAAAATGCCAATCGGCAACTCTATCTGAAATGTCTATCGGCACCTATATCTGAAATGTCTATCGGCACCTATTTTTGAAATGCCTATCGGAAACTACATCTGAAATGCCTATCAGCAACTATATTTGAAATGCCTATCGGCAACCATATCTGGAATGCCTAACGGCACCTATATTGGAAATGCCTATCGGCTTCTATATCTGAAATGCCTATCGGCACCTATTTTTAAAATGCCAATCGGCAATTATATCTGAAATGCCTATCGGCACCTATATCTGAAAGGTCTATCGGCACCTATTTTTGAAATGCCTATCGGAAATCACATCTGAAGTGCCTATCAGCATTTACATTTGAAATGCCTATCGGCAACCAAATCAGAAATGCCTATCGGCACCTATATTTGAAACGCCTATCGGCACCTATATCTAAAATGCCTATCAGCACCTATATTTGAAATGCCTATCGACAACCAAATCAGAAATACCTATCGGCACCTATATTTGAAATGCGTATCGGCACCTATATCTGAAAAGCCTATCGGCACCTATTTTTAAAATGCCAATGGGCAACTATATCTGAAATGCCTCTCAGCAAACAGATTTGAAATGCCTATCGGCAACCACATCTGAAATGCCTATCGACACCTTTATTTGAAATACCTATCGGCTTCTATATCTGAAATGCCTATCGGCAACTATTTTTATAATGCCAATCGGCAACTATATCTGAAATGCCTATCGGCTCCTATATCTGAAATGCCTATCGGACCTATTTTTGAAATGCCTATTGGAAACTACATCTGAAATGCCTATCAGCACCTTTATTTGAAATGATTTTCGGCAAACAAATCAGAAATGCCTATCGGCACCTATATCTGAAATGCCTTTCGGCATTTATTTCTGATATGCCTATCGGCACCTATATTTTAAATGCCTATCGGCAACTATATCTGATATGCCTATCGGCACCTATATCTGAAATGCCTGTCGGCACCTATTTTTAAAATGCATATCGGCAACTATATCTGAAATGCCTATCGGCACCTATTTTTAAAATGCCAATCGGCAACTATATCTGAAATGCCTATCGGAAACTACATCTGAAATGCCTATCAGCACCTATATTTAAAATGCCTATCGGCAACCATATCTGAAATGCCCATCGACACCTATCTTTGAAATACCTATCGGCTTCTATATCTGAAATGCCTATCGGCACCTATTTTTGAAATGCCTATCGGAAACTACATCTGAAATGCCTATCAGCACCTATATTTGAAATGCCTATCGGCAACCAAATCAGAAATGCCTATCGACACCTATATCTGAAATGCCTTTCGGCATTTATATCTGAAATGCCTATCGGCACCTATATTTGAAATGCCTATCGGCACCTATATCTGAAGTGCCTATCAGCACCTATATTTGAAATGCCTATCGGCAACCAAATCAGAAATGCCTATCGGCACCTTATATTTGAAATGCCTATCAGCACTTATATATGAAATGCCTATCGGCACCTATTTTTGAAATGCTAATCAGCAACTATATCTGAAATGCCTATCAGCACCCATATTTGAAATGCGTAGTGGCAAACATATCTGAAATGCCTATCGGCACCTATTTTTGAAATGCCTATCGGAAACTACATCTGAAATGCCTATCGGCACCTATTTTTAAAATGCCAATCGGCAACTATTTCTGAAATGCCTATCGGCACCTATATCTTAAATGCCTATCGGCACCTATTTTTGAAATGCCTATCGGAAACTACATCTGAAATGCCTATCAGCACCTATATTTGAAATGCCTATCGGCAACCAAATCAGAAATGCCTATCGGCACCTATATCTGATATGCCTTTCAGCAATTATATCTGAAATGCCTATCGGCACCTATATTTGAAATGCCTATCGGCAACTATATTTGAAATGCCTTTCGGCATTTATATCTGAAATTCCTATCGGCACCTATATTTGGTATGCCTATCGGCACCTATATTTTAAATGCCTATCGGCAACTATATCTGAAATGCCTATCGGCATCTAATTTGAAATGCCTATCGGCAACCAAAGCAGAAATGCCTATCGGCACCTATATTTGAAATGCCTATCGGCACCTATATCTGAAATGCCTATCAGCACCTATATTTGAAATGACTATCGGCAACTATATTTGAAATGCCTTTCGGCATTTATATCTGAAATGCCTATCGTCACCTATATTTGATATGCCTATCGGCACCTATATTTTAAATGCCTATCGGCAACTATATCTGAAATGCCTATCGGCACCTATATTTGAAATGCCTATCGGCAACCAAATCAGAAATGCCTATCGGCACCTATATTTGAAATGCCTATCGGCACCTATATCTGCAATGCCAATCGGCAACTATATCTGAAATGCCTATCAGCACCTATATTTGAAATGCCTATCGGCAACCAAATCAGAAATGCCTATCGGCACCTATATTTGAAATGCCTATCGGCACCTATATCTGAAATGCCTATCAGCACCTATATTTGAAATGCCTATCGGCAACCAAATCAGAAATGCCTATCGGCACCTATATTTGAAATGCCCATCAGCACCTATATCTAAAATGCCTATCGGCACCTATTTTTAAAATGCCAATCGGCAACTATATCAGAAATGCCTATCAGCACCCATATTTGAAATGCCTATCGGCAACCATATCTGAAATGCCTATCGACAACTATATTTGAAATACCTATCGGCTTCTATATCTGAAATGCCTATCGGCACCTATTTTAAAAATGCCAATCGGCAACTTTATCTGAAATGCCTATCGGCATCTACTTCTGAAATGCCTGTCGGCAACTATGTCTGAAATGCCTATCGGCATCTATTTCTGAAATGCATATCGGCGACTATATCTGAAATGCCTATCGGCACCTATATCTGAAATGCCTATCGGCACCTATTTGTAAAATGCCAATCGGCAACTATATCTGAAATGCCAATCAGCTTCTATATTTGAAATGCCTATCTTCAACCATATCTAATATGCCTATCGGCACCTATATTTGAAATTCCTATCGGCACATATATCTGAAATGCCTATAGGCACCTATATTTTAAATGCCTATCGGTAACTATATCTGAAATAGCTATCGGCATCTATTTCTGAAATGCATATCGGCGACTATATCTGAAATGCCTATCGGCACCTATATCTGAAATGCCTATCGGCACCTATATCTGAAATGCCTATCGGCACCTATTTTTAAAATGCCAATCGGCAACTATATCTGAAATGCCTATCGGCACCTATATCTGAAATGTCTATCGGCACCTATTTTTGAAATGCCTATCGGAAACTACATCTGAAATGCCTATCAGCAACTATATTTGAAATGCCTATCGGCAACCATATCTGGAATGCCTAACGGCACCTATATTGGAAATGCCTATCGGCTTCTATATCTGAAATGCCTATCGGCACCTATTTTTAAAATGCCAATCGGCAACTATATCTGAAATGCCTATCGGCACCTATATCTGAAATGTCTATCGGCACCTATTTTTGAAATGCCTATCGGAAACCACATCTGAAATGCCTATCAGCATTTACATTTGAAATGCCTATCGGCAACCAAATCAGAAATGCCTATCGGCACCTATATTTGAAACGCCTATCGGCACCTATATCTGAAATGCCTATCAGCACCTATATTTGAAATGCCTATCGGCAACCAAATCAGAAATACCTATCGGCACCTATATTTGAAATGCGTATCGGCACCTATATCTGAAAAGCCTATCGGCACCTATTTTTAAAATGCCAATGGGCAACTATATCTGAAATGCCTCTCAGCAAACAGATTTGAAATGCCTATCGGCAACCACATCTGAAATGCCTATCGACACCTTTATTTGAAATACCTATCGGCTTCTATATCTGAAATGCCTATCGGCAACTATTTTTATAATGCCAATCGGCAACTATATCTGAAATGCCTATCGGCTCCTATATCTGAAATGCCTATCGGCTCTATTTTTGAAATGCCTATTGGAAACTACATCTGAAATGCCTATCAGCACCTATATTTGAAATGATTATCGGCAAACAAATCAGAAATGCCTATCGGCACCTATATCTGAAATGCCTTTCGGCATTTATTTCTGATATGCCTATCGGCACCTATATTTTAAATGCCTATCGGCAACTATATCTGATATGCCTATCGGCACCTATATCTGAAATGCCTGTCGGCACCTATTTTTGAAATGCCTATCGGAAACTACATCTGAAATGCCTATCAACACCTATTTTTAAAATGCATATCGGCAACTATATCTGAAATGCCTATCGGCACCTATTTTTAAAATGCCAATCGGCAACTATATCTGAAATGCCTATCGGAAACTACATCTGAAATGCCTATCAGCACCTATATTTAAAATGCCTATCGGCAACCATATCTGAAATGCCCATCGACACCTATCTTTGAAATACCTATCGGCTTCTATATCTGAAATGCCTATCGGCACCTACTTTTAAAATGCCAATCGGCAACTATATCTGAAATGCCTATCGGCGCCAGTTCTGAAATGCCTATCGGCACCTATTTTTGAAATGCCTATCGGAAACTACATCTGAAATGCCTATCAGCACCTATATTTGAAATGCCTATCGGCAACCATATCTGGAATGCCTATCGGTATCTATATTTGAAATGCCTATCGGCAACCAAATCAGAAATGCCTATCGACACCTATATCTGAAATGCCTTTCGGCATTTATATCTGAAATGCCTATCGGCACCTATATTTGAAATGCCTATCGGCACCTATATCTGAAGTGCCTATCAGCACCTATATTTGAAATGCCTATCGGCAACCAAATCAGAAATGCCTATCGGCACCTTATATTTGAAATGCCTATCAGCACTTATATCTGAAATGCCTATCGGCACCTATTTTTAAAATGCCAATCAGCAACTATATCTGAAATGCGTATCAGCACCCATATTTGAAATGCGTAGTGGCAAACATATCTGAAATGCCTATCGACACCTATATTTGAAATACCTATCGGCTTCTATATCTGAAATGCCTATCGGCACCTATTTTTAAAATGCCAACCGGCAACTATATCTGAAATGCCTATCGGCACCTATATCTGAAATGCCTGTCGGCACGTATTTTTGAAATGCCTATCGGAAACTACATCTGAAATGCCTATCAGCACGTATATTTGAAATGCCTATCGGCAACCATATCTGGAATGCCTATCGGCACCTATATTTGAAATGCATATCGGCCTCTATATCTGAAATACCTATCGGCACCTATTTTTAAATTGTCAATCGGCAACTATATCTGAAGTGCCTATCGGCACCTATATCTGAAATGCCTATCGGCACCTATTTTTGAAATGCCTATCGGAAACTACATCTGAAATGCCTATCAGCACCTATATTTAAAATGCCTATCGGCAACCACATCAGAAATGCCTATCGGAACCTATATCTGAAATGCCTTTCGGCATTTATATCTGAAATGCCTTTCGACACCTATATTTGAAATGCTTATCGGCACTTATATTTTAAATGCCTATCGGCAACTATGTCTGATATGCCTATCGGCACCTATATCTGAAATGCCTATCGGCACCTATTTTTGAAATGCCTATCGGAAACTACATCTGAAATGCCTATCGGCACCTATATCTGAAATGCCTATCGGCAATTATTTTTGAAATGCCTATCGGAAACTACATCTGAAATGCCTATCAGCACCTATATTTGAATTGCCTATCGGCAACCATATCTGGAATGCCTATCGGCACCCATATTTGAAATGCCTATCGGCTTCTATATCTGAAATGCCTATCGGCACCTATTTTTAAAATGCCAATCGGCAACTATATCTGAAATGCCTATCGGCACCTATATCTGAAATGCCTATCGGCACCTATTTTTGAAATGCCTATCGTAAACTACATCTGAAATGCCTATCAGCACCTATTTTTGAAATGCCTATCGAAAACTACATGTGAAATGCCTATCGGCACCTATTTTTGAAATGCCAATCGGCAACTATATCTGAAATGCCTATCGGTACCTATTTTTGAAATGCCATCGGAAACTACATCTGAAATGCCTATCAGCACTTATATTTGAAATGAATATTGGCAACCAAATCAGAAATGCCTATCGGCACCTATATTTGAAATGCCTATCGGCAACTAAATTTGAAATGCCTTTCGGCATTTATATCTGAAATTCCTATCGGCACCTATATTTGGTATGCCTATCGGCACCTATATTTTAAATGCCTATCGGCAACTATATCTGAAATGCCTATCGGCATCTATTTTGAAATGCCTATCGGCAACCAAATCAGAAATGCCTATCGGCACCTATATTTGAAATGCCTATCGGCACCTATATCTGAAATGCCTATCAGCACCTATATTTGAAATGACTATCGGCAACTATATTTGAAATGCCTTTCGGCATTTATATCTGAAATGCCTATCGTCACCTATATTTGATATGCCTATCGGCGCCTATATTTTAAATGCCTATCGGCAACTATATCTGAAATGCCTATCAGCACCTATATTTGAAATGCCTATCGGCAACCAAATCAGAAATGCCTATCGGCACCTATATTTGAAATGCCAATCGGCAACTATATCAGAAATGCCTATCAGCACCCCTATTTGAAATGCCTATCGGCAACCATATCTGAAATGCCTATCGACACCTATATTTGAAATACCCATCGGCTTCTATATCTGAAATGCCTATCGGCACCTATTTTAAAAATGCCAATCGGCAAATTTATCTGAAATGCCTATTGGCATCTATTTCTAAAATGCCTATCGGCAACTATATCTGAAATGCCTATTGGCACAAATATTTGAATTGCCTATCGGCACCAATATTTGAAATACCTATCGGCTTCTATATCTGAAATGCCTACCGGCACCTATGTTTAAAATGCCAATCGGCAACTATATCTGAAATGCCTATCGGCACCTTTTTTTGAAATGCCTATCGGAAACTACATCTGAAATGCCTATCAGCACCTATATTTGAATTGCCTATCGGCAACCATATCTGGAATGCCTATCGGCACCCATATTTGAAATGCCTATCGGCTTCTATATCTGAAATGCCTATCGGCACCTATTTTTAAAATGCCAATCGGCAACTATATCTGAAATGCCTATCGGCACCTATATCTGAAATGCCTCTCGGCACCTATTTTTGAAATGCCTATCGTAAACTACATCTGAAATGCCTATCAGCACCTATTTTTGAAATGCCTATCGAAAACTACATGTGAAATGCCTATCGGCACCTATTTTTGAAATGCCAATCGGCAACTATATCTGAAATGCCTATCGGTACCTATTTTTGAAATGCCATCGGAAACTACATCTGAAATGCCTATCAGCACTTATATTTGAAATGAATATTGGCAACCAAATCAGAAATGCCTATCGGCACCTATATTTGAAATGCCTATCGGCAACTAAATTTGAAATGCCTTTCGGCATTTATATCTGAAATTCCTATCGGCACCTATATTTGGTATGCCTATCGGCACCTATATTTTAAATGCCTATCGGCAACTATATCTGAAATGCCTATCGGCATCTATTTCGAAATGCCTATCGGCAACCAAATCAGAAATGCCTATCGGCACCTATATTTGAAATGCCTATCGGCACCTATATCTGAAATGCCTATCAGCACCTATATTTGAAATGACTATCGGCAACTATATTTGAAATGCCTTTCGGCATTTATATCTGAAATGCCTATCGTCACCTATATTTGATATGCCTATCGGCGCCTATATTTTAAATGCCTATCGGCAACTATATCTGAAATGCCTATCAGCACCTATATTTGAAATGCCTATCGGCAACCAAATCAGAAATGCCTATCGGCACCTATATTTGAAATGCCTATCGGCACGTATATCTGAAATGCCTATCGGCACCTATTTTTAAAATGCCAATCGGCAACTATATCAGAAATGCCTATCAGCACCACTATTTGAAATGCCTATCGGCAACCATATCTGAAATGCCTATCGACACCTATATTTGAAATACCCATCGGCTTCTATATCTGAAATGCCTATCGGCACCTATTTTAAAAATGCCAATCGGCAACTTTATCTGAAATGCCTATTGGCATCTATTTCTAAAATGCCTATCGGCAACTATATCTGAAATGCCTATTGGCACAAATATTTGAACTGCCTATCGGCACCAATATTTGAAATACCTATCGGCTTCTATATCTGAAATGCCTACCGGCACCTATGTTTAAAATGCCAATCGGCAACTATATCTGAAATGCCTATCGGCACCTTTTTTTGAAATGCCTATCGGAAACTACATCTGAAATGCCTATCAGCACCTATATTTGAAATGCCTATCGGCAACCATATCTGGAATGCCTATCGGCACCTATATTTGAAATGCCTATCGGCTTCTATATCTAAAATGCCTATCGGCACCTATTTTTAAAATGCCAATCGGCAACTATATCTGAAATGCCTATCGGCACCTATATCTGAAATGCTTATCGGCACCTATTTTTGAAATGCCTATCGCAAACTACATCTGAAATGCCTATCAGCACCTATATTTAAAATGCCTATCGGCAACCAAATCAGAAATGCCTTTCGGCACTTATATCTGAAATGCCTTTCGGCATTTATATCTGAAATGCCTATCGGCACCTATATTTAAAATGCCTATCGGCATCTATATTTTAAATGCCTATCGGCAACTATATCTGATATGCCTATCAGCCCTATATCTGAAAAGCCTATCGGCACTTATTTTTGAAATTCCTATCGGAAACTACATCTGAAATGCCTATCGGCACGTATTTTTAAAATGTCAATCGGCAACTACATCTGAAATGCCTATCAGCACCTATATTTGAAATGCCTATCGGCAACCAAATCAGAAATGCCTATCGGCACCTATATCTGAAATGCCTTTCGGCATTTATATCTGAAATGCCTATCGGCACCTATATTTGAAATGCCTATCGGCACCTATATCTGAAATGCCTATCGGCACCTATTTTTAAAATGCCAATCGGCAAATATATCTGAAATGCCTATTAGCACCTATATCTGAAATGCCTATCGGCACCTATATTATAAATGCCTATCGGCAACTATATCTGAAATGCTTATCGGCATCTATTTCTGAAATGCCTATCGGCAACTATATCTGAAATGCCTATCGGCACCTGTTTTTAAAATGCCAATTTGCAACTATATCTGAAATGCCTATCGGCACCTATTTTTAAAATGCCTATCGGCAACCATATCTGAAATGCCTATCGGCACCTATATTTGAAATGCCTATTGGCACCTATATCTGAAATGCCTATCGGCACATATTTTTAAAATGCCAATCGGCAAATATATCTGAAATGCCTATTAGCACCTATATTTGAAATGCCTATCGGCTGCCATATTTGAAATGCCTATCGGCACCTATATTTTAAATGCCTATCGGCAACTATATCTGAAATGCCTATCGGCATCTATTTCTGAAATGCATATCGGCGACTATATCTGAAATGCCTATCGGCACTTATATCTGAAATGCCTATCGGCACCTATATCTGAAATGCCTATCGGCACCTTTTTTTAAAATGCCAATCGGCAACTACATCTGAAATGACTATCAGCACCTATATCTGAAATCCCTATCGGCACCTATTTTTAAAATGACAATCGGCAAATATATCTGAAATGCCTATTAGCACCTATATTTGAAATGCCTATCGGCTACTATATTTGAAATGCCTATCGGCACCTATATTTTAAATGCCTATCGGCAACTATATCTGAAATGCCTATCGGCATCTATTTCTGAAATGCATATCGGCGACTATATCTGAAGTGCCTATTAGCACCTATATCTGAAATGCCTATCGGCACCTATATTATAAATGCCTAACGGCAACTATATCTGAAATACCTATCGGCATCTATTTCTGAAATGCCTATCGGCAACTATATCTGAAATGCCAATCGGCATCTATTTCTGAAATGCCTATCGGCAACTATATCTGAAATGCCTATCGGCACCTGTTTTTAAAATGCCAATTTGCAACTATATCTGAAATGCTTATCGGCACCTATTTTTAAAATGCCTATCGGCAACTATATCTGAAATGCCTATCAGCACCTATATGTGAAATGCCTATCGGCAACCATATCTGATATGCCTATCGGCACCTATATTTGAAATGCCTATCGGCACCTATATCTGAAATGCCTATCGGCACCTATTTTTAAAATGCCAATCGGCAAATATATCTGAAATGCCTATTAGCACCTATATTTGATATGCCTATCGGCTACTATATTTGAAATGCCCATCGGCACCTATATTTTAAATGCCTATCGGCAACTATATCTGAAATACCTATCGGCATCTATTTCTGAAATGCATATCGGTGACTATATCTGAAATGCCTATCGGCACCTATATCTGAATTGCCTTAGGCACCTTTTTTTAAAATGCCAATCGGCAACTATATCTGAAATGACTATCAGCACCTATATCTGAAATCCCTATCGGCACCTATTTTTAAAATGACAATCGGCAAATATATCTGAAATGCCTATCAGCACCTATATTTGAAATACCTATCGGCAACCATATCTAAAATGCCTATCGGCAACTATATTTTAAATGCCTATTGGCACCTATATTTTAAATGCCTATCGGAAATTATATCTGAAATGCCTATCGGCATCTATATCTAAAATACCTATCGGCAACTATATCTGAAATGCCTATCGGCACCAATATCTGAAATGCTTATCGGCACCTATATTTGAAATGCCTATCGGCACCTATTTTTAAAATGCTAAGCGGCAACTATATCTTAAATGCCTATCAGCACCTATATTTAAATGCCTATCGGCAACCATATCTGAAATGCCTATCGGCACCAATATTTGAACTGCCTATCGGCACCTATAATTGAAATGCCTATCGGCACCTATATTTTAAATGCCTATCGGCAACTATATCTGAATTGCCTATCGGCATCTATTTCTGATATGCCTATCGGCAAATATATCTGAAATGCCTAGCGGCACCTATCTTTCAAATGCCTCAAGGCACCTATATCTAAAATGCCTATCGGCACGTATTTTTAAAATGCCAATCGGCATCTATATCTGAAATGCCTATCAGCACCTATATTTGAAATGCCTATCGGCAACCATATCTGAAATGCCTATCGGCACCTTTTTTTAAAATGTTAATCGGCGACTATATCTGAAATGCCTATCAGCACCTATATTTGAAATGCCTATCGGCACCTATATTTCAAATGCCTATCGGCAACTATATCTGAAATGTCTATCGGCATCTATTTCTGAAATGCCTATCGGCAACTCTATCTGAAATGCCTATCGGCACCAATATTTAAACTGCTTATCGGCACCTATATTTGAAATGCCTATCGGCACCTATATATGAAATGCCTATCGGCACCTATTTTTAAATTGCCAATCGGCAACTATGTCTGAAATGCCTATCAGTACCTATATTTGTAATGCCTATCGGCAACCATAATTGAAATGCCTATCGGCACATATATTTGAAATGCCTATTGGCATCTATATTTTAAATGCCTATCGGAAAATATATCTGAAACGCCTATCGGCATCTATTTCTGAAATGCCTAACGGCACCTATATTTGAAATGCCTATCGGCACATATATTTTAAATGCCTATCGGCAACTATATCTGAAATGCCTATCTGCATCTATTTCTGAGATGCCTATCGGCACCAATATTTAAACTGCCTATCGGCACCTATATTTGAAATGCTTATCGGCAACTATATCTAAAATGCCTTTTGGCACCTATATCTGAAATGCCTAACGGCACCTATATCTGTAATGCCTATCGGCACCTATATTATAAATGCCTATCGGCAACTATATCTGAAATGCCTATCGGCATCTATTTCTGAAATGCCTATCGGCAACTTTATCTGAAATGCCAATCGGCATCTATTTCTGAAATGCCTATCGGCAACTATATCTGAAATGCCTATCATCACCAATATTTAAACTGCCTATCGGCACCTATATTTGAAATGCCTATCGGCAACTATATCTGCAATGCCTATCGGCACCTGTTTTTAAAATGCCAATTGGCAACTATATCTGAAATGCCTATCGGCACCTATTTTTAAAATGCCTATCGGCAACTATATCTAAAATGCCTATCAGCACGTATATTTGAAATGCCTATCGGCAACCATATCTGAAATGCCTATCGGCAAGTATATTTGAAATGCCTATCGGCTTTCTATATCTGAAATGCCTATCAGCACCTATATTTGAAATGCCTATCGGCAACCATATCTGAAATGCCTATCGGCACCTATATTTGAAATGCCTATCGGCACTTATATCTGAAATGTCTATCGGCACATATTTTTAAAATGCCAATCGGCAAATATATCTGAAATGCCTATTAGTAGTGGTTTTATGAGAGTATGAAAATCCTCAAGTCCTCCAATTAAGCTCCTCCTCCAGTTAGAGTGGGGGTAGAACTTGCTATGAAAACTTGCTCGCATGCACATGTTGAAATATGGTAGTCGTTACGTCTGCGACGTCTGTTTGGTCTTAGTCCTCCACTTTTCGCGTAAAGGGAGGGGGGTACGCTTATAAGCCGCCGCCACCGACTTCACTGGTTGTTGATTTTTTTTCCATAAAAATATGGCCGCTTTGAAAACGTGCCGTAAGAAAGGTTCGAGCCGTCCGCCGCCGCCGCCCGCCCTCCCACCATTGTGGTTGAAACAACAAAATGTAAACGCAAAAAAAAAAGAAAAGACGACGTCCATTTTTGACATTGAATATACACTCACAACACACGCAGAGAGATACACACACACACACACACACACAGCAGACATGCACAAACACACACCATTTTCCTTGAACGAGAAAAAAAAAACATTTCCGTATATATAGTCCGACTCTGGAGAGAGATCATAACCGTTTCGCACACGTTGACTGACTGACTGCTGACGCTGGCCTGAGGTACCTTACAATGTTGACACCTACGCGATGCAGCATGTATACGGAATGTTTTATAATAACATGGTCCATTTTTTTCCGACACCGAATATATACTCCCAGAGACACATATACAGACACACCAAAGAGACACCAAAGAGACACCAAACAGACACCAAAGAGACACCAAAGAGACACCAAAGAGACACCAAAGAGACACCAAAGAGACACCAAAGAGACACCAAAGAGACACCAAGCAGACACCAAAGAGACACCAAAGAGACACCAAAGAGACTCCAAAAAGACGCCAAAAACACACACGCAACTCTGAAATAAAAAAGTATTTTTTTAAATTTTAATAAAAACAATTAAAATACGTTTTAAAATATTTATTAAAAGAGAAGCAGTACAAATGTTAATAATTGCTTAAAATCTAAATCTGAAATATAAAAGTATTTTTTTTAATTTTAATAAAACAATTAAAATACATTTTAAAATATTTATTAAAAGAGAAGCAGTACAAATGTTAATAATTGTTTAAAATCTAAGATTCAGTCAATATCGTTAGGTATAAAGAAATCGTTGACGCTTATCTAAATACATATTATAAAATAATTTCACTGTATTTGAATGGGAAACGTACGAACGCAATAAACTATCAACAATGTTCTTCAGCTCCAACAGACTTTCCCATTCACTTTTTGATATTATCAAAGAAATGCAAGTATTTGATCTCTTAAATTTTAAATGTTTAATTTTCTTTAAATAAACTTCTTTAATTTCCACATCTCCGCCGATCACTGAATAAAAACCTTTGTGAGCGTCATCGTTAAAATACTTATTTATATGATTACACAACAACATTAGAGCAAACCAATCTATTTGATCGATAAAAATACTACACCTCGATTTCACATCTCTCAGTTCGAGTTTAGCTTGAAAATCTTGAGGAGAAGAAGAAGAAGCGGGTAACCAACCAACGTTTATGTATTTAGTTCGTTTCTCATCAAAGAAAAAAATGTTTTGCACTAACAGTTTTGTTTCCGAAGGTTTTGTTGCTGTTGTCACATGCTGAACAGACGCTGATGATGGTGATGACGCTGTTGTAGCAGCACTTCTAAAGTCGATCTCGCGCACTAACGGAAACTCTACAATGTCTTCACCCCTAGGCTCCTCCACTTCTCCCTCGTTCGTGTTCATCCGCACGATGCTGTTGTTGTTGTCATTAGAGTAAAACTGGAATATATTAGGAGTAGCCATGTGTGTGTGTTGCTTCAACAAAGTCTTGTACGCTTACTGAGAGAGAGATAACGGTCTGTTTTCTTTTCAATAGCGCCCTAAAACAGTCTTCTTCTTCTTCTTGTTCTTGTTTTTGTTGTTGTTAACCCCCACCAATTTAGAGTCTCTGACGCGGTCACCGACGGCGATGTCGTCTCTTAATTCTCTTCTTATGAAATCATCCGTGTCCGTGACTTTGTCTTCTGGCTCAATTTTTAAATTTTGTTGTAGTTTTTGCACAAGACAGTAGATGTCTTTTTGTAAATTTACATCAGTCTTCAAAAGTTTCAACCGTACCAAACAGGTGTATATTTTGTTGTAGAGATTGTCCAAGGTTTGTTTATCGGTGACGTGGAGCAAAAAGACCTTTATGCAATGTGTATTTTTGATAAACACAGTGAAAACTATACGACTGTCGTCTAAAACAAATCGCACGTGACGAGGATCCATTTTTAAAAATCTTATACCCTCATTCCAGGGAATGGGTGTTTGCTGTACAACGTTATTTTTATCGAAAGTAAATCCCCATTCTTCTAGTTTTCGTTTCTCGTCTGCAGTGAGATTTGAAAAACGTCTGCTCTGATTGAACAACTCTACGCCGAGAATTTCTTCTAGAGTAGTCGTCGGTGAGCAGCTTGGCACAAAACCAACACTCCAAAGATTATTATCACCACCGCCAACACAGTCATAATCACTTGTACTTTGCATTTTTTGTTAAAGACTGAATAATTTAAAAATAACTTTGTCTTATATACATTATTCAAATCCTCACTCCCCCACCATAATGTTTGCACAGCAACCGCCTTTGTTTTATTTATTTAGATATTTTTGCAGCTTGAGTACATTTTTGTGCGCGCAATTGTTTTACGTTTGAACGCAGATTACACACGATTTTATTATTAATTAACGAATTATTATTAATTTAAAAAAAAAAACATTTTACTACCCTATACTAGACAATTTATGAAAAAAAAAAAACAATTTTTTGAGCCCATCATTACAGTGGAATAAATTTCCCTACCTTTGCCGCCGCCTCCAGTATCAAATCTGGAAATTCTTTTCCGTATTTCCTCAGTTTTATAACGTTTTTATGTGCGCAATTGCTATCAAATTTTGTATTATCGTGCAGTTCGCACATGATTTCATTTTCAATTGAGTGTGGCGGCAACGGTAATACTTTTAATGCGGGGCATTTTGAATCCAAGTCCACGTAAAGTATATCGGGCCCGTTATTTTTCAAAATTTTTTCTTTTTGTAACCCTTTTACTAATATGAGAGTAAAATTTTGAAAAATGTTTATTAAGTGTTTGTTTAACTCTGAATATTCAATCTCCCCATCATCCCAATGTAAACCGTTAATTTTGTTTTTATTGTAAATATTTTGTTTTAAATATTTACTATCAAGCATACTTTTTTTATATGGCGGCTTAAACACAATACATTGTGGAATACTGGCACTAAACAATTCACAATAGGCTAATTCTTTAATGAAATATTCATGATTATTGCCGACGATGAATTGAATATCGCATATTCCAATTTTTAATGCCATATTCTTTTTTTAACGTTTAAAATGTTTAATATTAAAATAGATTTTATAAATTTTTGCAGTACAATTGATTAGTTTTTTTTAACACTTAAAATGTTTAATATTAAAATAGATTTTATAAATTTTTGTAGTACAATTGATTAGTTTTTTTAACAATTAAAATGTTTAATATTAAAATAGATTTTATAAATTTTTGAAGTGCAGTCAATATTGTTGAATAAATTTAACTATTAGTTTTTTTTAACACTTAAAATGTTTAATATTAAAATAGATTTTATAAATTTTTAGAGTACACACTCACTATTGTTGAATAAATTTAACTATTAACTTCAGCTTGAAGAGAGACGCTTTTTATAGCATAATTTTTTTGAAGTTGGGGAGAGAATTGTAGGAAGTATTTTAGTTTTGCATAAACAAAAAGATGCAATTTGATGGTAAGCAACTTTACGTCATATAAAATCAAGGTTTGTTTGTGAGACGAAATTAAAGGTAGTTGTCGTGGGGTTAATGCACACCGTCAGAAAACTTTCCTGATAACCATAATATGACTGCATGATCATTTTTTAATAGTGCATTGTTTACAGTGTGGGATTAAGGACAACGCGAGGGTCTGTAGCAAATTCTGTCAAGGGGCTCTTGGTTTTGCTTTAGGTTCTCAAGTTTAGGATATTAAACAGAACAAAACTGTTACAAATGAACTTTTCTGGATTTAATATAAGACAAAAAAAATAGAGATAATACTTTCAAAATAGACTTCTTTAAGCAAATCATGCTTTCTATATTCAACAAAGTGTGTGTGAGAGAGAGAGAGAGAGAGAGAGATGATTAAGGCGTTCTTGAATCCACCATGTTTTCTAATTCATTTTAATGTTCGCCTCTGCAAAATTTATTGTATTGAATAATGAGTAATAAAAAATAATAAGGTCCCCCCAAATTCGCGATGTCCATACACTGAATTTCCGACACTGATTACATGTAAATGCTGTTGTTCATTCTTATGCAAAAATTTAAAAAATTGCATAGACGTGCCTGCCTCTAAAGTCTTTGTGTAAATCTAAAGTGCAATGTACGTAAATTATCTTGCTAATCTGAGCTGCAACGCTTTGTTTGAAATCATTCTTTGTTTATCAATAACTATATATATCTCAAATTTTAAAAAATTGCATAGACGTGCCTGCCTTGAAAGTCTCTGTGTAAATCTAAAGTGCAATGTACGTAAATTATCTTGCTAATCTGAGCTGCAACGTTTTGTTTCAAATCGTTCTTTGTTTATCAATAACTATATATATCTCAAATTTTAAAAAATTGCATAGACGTGCCTGCCTTGAAAGTCTCTGTGTAAATCTAAAGTGCAATGTACGTAAATTATCTTGCTAATCTGAGCTGCAACGCTTTGTTTGAAATCATTCTTTGTTTATCAATAACTATATATATCTCAAATTTTAAAAATTGCATAGACGTGCCTACCTTGAAAGTCTCTGTGTAAATCTAAAGTGCAATGTACGTAATTTGCCTTGGTAATCTGAGTTGCAACGCTTTGTTTGAAATCCTCCTTTTTTCTGACTTGCAATGTTGAAAGTTGAGTTCTTTGTTTATTAACGACTATATATATATCTCAAGTGATTTAAACATCACAGTTCTCTCTTGTACGTGTTCGTAAATGGAGATAATTTTACACAACTCCACACAGTTCGGTATTATAACAATTTTGGTTAATTTGAAAGTGATACAGTGCGCAGATGTTGACGTAAATACATTTCATATCGTTCGAGTGACATTTAATTCAAAAAATTCTTTAACAATTACTTTAAAATATAATTGTACTGAATTTCAAGTTGATCATATATTTCACGACCAGACAGTTCACGAGCTTTTCACTATAGACCCCTCGTCGACAAAATATCTCGAAGTGTGTGTTTCAAATCAGCAGAGAACTCAAAATTTTTACTTTAAACGAAAATTGCATCATTTTGTCGAAATTTCATCGGTTGAAGAGGAAATTCAACACTATAAACGTGAAGTGTACGAGTCAAATTTACTGTTGAGTCAAAAATATTTATACAACTACATATCAATCCACAAAAAAGTAAATATCGAGAGGGCTTATAAGGTAAAACATTTTTTATTTTAATAATTTTGTTTACATGCATGCAGTGCACGGTTTATATGTATGTACCTACATTTTTTTAATTATTACTTTTGTTTTTGCAGATGGACAAATTCAATAAGAGTAACACCGATCATAATGAACAATTTCGTAAAATTAGCGATCTAATCATCAACAAAAAATACGAAATCAAAAAAATCCATACAATGAATACGAAATACGGACCTAAAATAATAATAAATCTTTTAGAAGAGAATGGTATATTTTTTTACCAGCCAGATTCCAGAAAATGAGCGATACTGAAAAAGAGGAATTGATGAAAATGAAAAACATATCATTTATATACAAGGGTGAAAAGATCATTGGAAAATATAATAATAAGACATCGATAGTAAATTTTTTAGAAAATGATCAAGAAGAAGAATGTGTAGAGGAATCGGATGAGAACGAAGATGAAGAAGAACCAAAAAAGAAAAAAAGAAAACTTCCACCCCCACAACCGCCAACGTCTAATTTTTCTTCTTCTTCACTGAATTAAGTAAGTAAAAAAATAATATCTCAGAATTCCAACTTCAAATCCAAGAATGTTTCTTAGTATATACATTTTTAATTATTAATAAGCAATTTTCTCTTTTTTTCAGAACCTACTAGAGAGAGATGTTATCTAAATGTACCTATAATAAATACTGTGTATTATTGCTCTCTCATAGATTATGATAATGTAATATATTTTTTAATAAAGACAGATTGAAAAATAAATACTCAAAAATGTTTACGTGTAGTGTATGCAATAAGATTTTCACAAACCAGAGTAATAGACAGAGACATCTTAAAATTCATGATAAAACCAAAATTTCGGAGTGTATTGTATGTGGTGAATATTTTAAAAGATCCGATAATATGAAACGCCATTTGGCAAGGGCGCATTCTATAAAAGAACGTGTAGTTTCAAAAGAAGATAACATTTCTCAAATGAACTATGAGGGTGTTGCATCTACGAGTAAACGGGGCAGTAGTAGTGAAAGTGGGCCAGTGAAACGAGTTAGAAACGAACAATTATGTGAAGTCTGCGGTATTCTGGTACCCTCTAAAGGGCTGCTCGGACACAGAAACAGCACTTTACATAAAGAAAACTCGTTTATAACTGTTCGCAATAATATAGAAGTTTGCAAGTCAGCCTTTAAAAAAATAACAACAACTCAAATTTAGATGTAAAGCTCTTTTTACAATTGGTCAAATCCGACATAGTCGACTTGCTCGTGCTCTGTTTGGAGCGTCATGTAGCTTTAAAATTCAATTTAGAACTATTTGCAGACTTCTATAAGGTGAACGCTTACGATGGTGAAAGGCAGGAGAAGGAGAAGCAGAACAACGATGCGATGATGTACGAACTGAAATCGTTTAATTCAAAAAGCCTAGTGCTTACTCAGGGCAGTGATCCGCCTACTGTCTATGATGAAATGGCTGTTAAGATTGTAAAGAAAACAGAAGAATTTCAGGAGGTTCAAAGCGGTTGGGCGATAGGGCAGATACGCTATATAGAATTAAACATAAGTAAGTACAATCCATTGCGAGGTTCCAGCTTCATAGAACTACCTAGGAAAATTAGCAGTAAGCATGCCGTGGTGAATGTTGAAAACGACGATAACGCCTGCTTTGCTTGGAGTTTAATGGCTGCGTTATACCCAGTGAAAAATAATCCACATCGCACAGCATCGTATGCGCATTACAATACGGTGTTAAATTTTAAAAACATAAACTTTCCACTGAGAATTAAAGATGTGTGCAAGTTTAAGAGACAAAATCTTAGTATAAGTGTAAATGTATATGGATTGAATGAAAACAATGAATTAATTATCTTATATATCACTAATAATAGAAAATTTAATCATGTGAATGTATTGTATTTATGTAATGCTGAAGGTAAGACGCACTATGCATGGATTAAACACCTATCGCGTTTAATTAGCAGTCAGTTGACCGCGCACAATGGCCAAATCTATCTATGCGATGGGTGTTTGATTTCATTTCCCAATATGTTTAAGCTGCAAAGACACCAGGAGCAGGATTGCGGTAGGGTTCGTGTATCTTTGCCTACAGCTGACATTGTGATGGATCGTCTGGGTAGGTGCGTACCAGGTAACATAGTTCAATTTAAAAATTATGAAAGAACAATGACAGTTCCATTCGTTATTTATTGTGATTCAGAGAGTTATCTGGAGCCGATTCTCGGCTGTACGCCCGATTCATCTAAATCATACGTTCAGTCGTTGCAAAAACATACACCCTACAGCTTTGGTTACTACATAAAGTGTTCCTATGACGACGCATTGTCTACATACCGTTCCGTTCGAAACAGTCGTTGCGTAGAAGAATTCATAGATATGCTAGTGGCCGACGTCCGACGACTGGCTAAAATATCACAGACGGTGGTCTGGAAGCTGACGAGCGTCAACAAATCTATTCGGCCACAGTCTGCAACATATGCGGTGAAAAATTCACCGAAAATGACGTTTGTGGGAAGAAAAATGTTGTTTTAGATCACAATCACCTGACGGGCGAGCCCAACGGATTGACTCATAACGCGTGCAATATAAATTATAAGGTTCCCAAGTTTGTACCGATATTTTTCCATAATCTTGACTATGACGTTCATTTGTTTATTGTCAAGTTGGCTGAGAAATACAAGCGAATCTCCGCAATTCCATTGACCAAGGAAAAGTACATTTCATTGTCTGTTAAAATTCCTATTGATGACGAGAACGAGGACGACGACGACAACGACTGCGGCGACGGCGATGATAATAACGTTGACGACTACTATAGTGACAAAGACACCAAAAATAAAAAAAAAAGAACCGTAGACTTGAGATTTTTAGATTCTTTTAGATTTCTCTCGTGTAGTATTGACAAAATTGCAAAGACTCTAGCCGACGACGAGTGTTTGGAAATGCGTAAACTCTTTACTTGCGATGAACATTTCAAATTGTTGAGACGCAAAGGGCACATTCCCTACAGCTATGTAGATTCACTGGCAAAACTTGACGAGACTAACTTGACAAACAGTAAAGAGTTTGCAAACAACATCAACCGCGATCAGGTTAGTGAAAATTATCAACACGCTCTCAACGTTTGGCAAACATTCAACTGCACCACACTTGGACACTATAGTGACATTTATCTAAAGACGGACGTGATGATTTTGGTGGACGCCTTTGAAAAATTTAGATACGCTACAAAATCCCATTACGGGCTTGATCCAGCACATTACTTTACATTGCCGGGGTTAAGCTGGGACTGTATGTTAAAATTTACTCGCATAAATCTCGAATTGATAACAAATATCGACATGCTCCATTTTATTAAACACGGACTTAGAGGGGGGATCAGTCAGTGCTCTATGCGCTATTGTGAAGCTAATCACAAATATATGCAAACATATGATAAAAAAAACCTTCGTCTTACATTGTATACTTGGATTGTAATAATCAGTATGGGTGGAGCTTGTCTCAAGCTATACCCTAAGGCGGCTTTCAATGGCTGCCCGAAAGCGAAACTGAACATTTCGACTTTGAAAGCATAGCATTAGACGCAGACGAAGGTTGTTTTTTAGAAGTGGACTTACAATACCCTGAAAGTTTACACGACCTACACAAAGACTTGCCGTTTTGCGCTCAGCAAGAAGTGCCACCCGGTTCAAAATCTAAACAAACTAAACTTTTAGCTTCGGTGACTGATAAACACAAATACATTTTACACTATAGAAATTTGCAACAGTGCGTACGACACGGCTTACGCGTTACAAAAATACACCGCGTGTTGACATTTAAACAACGCAACTTTTTGAAACCCTATATCGACACCAACACCGATCTCCGCAAGCTGGCCACCTCTGATTTTGAAAAGGACATGTACAAACTCTTCAACAATGCCATTTTTGGTAAGAGCGTTGAAAGCGTTGAGAAGCGCGTCGATATTAAACTAATTAGCCAGTGGAAAAATAGTGGTAAATACTTGGATGCAGAAACGCTAATCAGTCGACCGAATTTTCATTCAATCAGTGTATTTAATGAGAATTTTGTCGCTATACAACTGAGACGTCTTTGTGTTAAGTATGATAAACCAAATTATATAGGTCTAGCCGTACTTGACATTTCAAAAACAATAATGTATGATTTTTTGTATGCTTACATGAAACCGAAATATGGTGATAGTGTCCGCCTGTGCTACACGGACACAGATTCGTTCTTGTTTGAAGTTTTTACAGAGGATTTTTACGGTGACATCAAGGATGACTTGCGCGAGCGGTTCGACACCTCCAATTTTCCAGTGGACAATCCTTACGCTCTACCGTTGGTGAATAAAAAAGTCTTGGGAAAATTTAAATTTGAAGTTACAGATAACATTAAGAAATTTGTCGGATTGCGATCGAAATTGTACGCATATTTAACAGACAAGACTTGTGCTAACGGTACCGACGTCGCAACCACCATCCATGCTGAATGTTGTAATCATTCGACGTGCGACTATGATGAAAATGCACAGGGAAGTTGTTTTAAGAAAAGCAAAGGAGTTAAAAAGGATGTCGTCGCCGCGTTCAAGTTTCGTGATTATTTACGGTGCTTACATAGTAAAAATAGTCTAATGTGTAAAATGTGCGTGTTCAAATCGATCAAACATGAGGTTTATACTCAACAAACCAATAAGATCGGTTTGAGCGCGCACGATGATAAGCGTTTTCTAATTTCGGGAACGCACGATACTCTGCCCTGGGGACATTATAAAATTAAAAAGTAATATTTTCTATTGTATTCTATTGTTTTATATTAATTCTAAGTTTATTAAAATATTGTATTCATTAATATATATAATAAATGCTATTTTTAATTTGAAAAAAAAACTCTCTCTTGTTTTTTCTTTGAATTTTCAGATTGATTAAATTGAAGGGACTCGAACCTTGCAGACGTTTCTTTCCATTAAAAGTTCAATGATCTTCCAACTGAGCTATGTAGGCTGCACGCAATGGTGGCCAGTGTGATAGTAATAAAGTACCTTAAGCCTTTTCTTTTTCCTCAGTCGGCTTTGAAAGGTGGTGGTGCAGTTATTTTGAAAGTTGAATAGAAAAAAAATAAAAGTTGTACAACAACCAATAAAAATTAAAATTTTAAATTTAGATGAAAAAAGTGAAAAGTCATCGAAGTCTCTACAACAGGACAAATATCGACTGCTTGCGTGATCGACAAAGACTCGGACATGAACGATAAATTCATAGTAGTGAAACAGTAAGTATAAATATAATTGAAACGTGTCCCTTTTGGTTATTACACGCTCGTACTCAGTGTCTATACCGCACAGTGCTGTAGTAGTGAAACATTATAACACACAAGACTCATAGGGGACGCTAGACTAAAAGGGGTGGTGAAAAGAGTATAAATATAAGGCACGAGTACTCAGTATTGTCAGTGTAGTGTTCTTTTCACTAAAGTGAAAACGGTGAATAATTGCTTAGCAGCAGCATTTAACGTGAGCAGAGAGAGAGTGTGGTGGAATTATAAGTATCGTTGAATGTTATACTTTGATCGGGTGGTAACCAAGAGTCATCCGCCACAACAAGATACCGTCAGCGTTTATCATCTGACGGATAAAAAAAATAGAGGTTACGAATTGATAGGTCTCTTATAAGTACTACTGACCGTTGCGAATTATTTAGTAAAATAAAATTAATGAAATCTTTGATTGGTTGATATAGATATATATTTTAAAATTCGATTATAAACCATACAATACTATGTAACTATAAACAGACGGTTTACTAATGATGTGATCCCGTATAACAATAATAAAAGTCAGATTACAAGGAGTTAGACAAATAACTAAATTAAGATTGGAGTAACTGAAATAAATTCATATCATACAAAGTGATAGCATATCTGAAACAATAAGGTAATCCTAAAATAAGATGCAGTCGATAGGCGTCCAAGGTCAAATCATCTCTACAGGATTGATTGGAAGTTAGGTGTTAGCAAGGACCCGAAGTACGTAAGTATATTATTATTTATTTTAATTCCTTTATATTAGTAGTTAGTAATGATACCGAAGTTGAGACGTTAAATTGTTATTATGTAGGGAGAACGACGAGGAACTACCGTCTATTGTACTAATAATTAAATGCAATGTCCGGAAGAAGATTGTCAAATAAAAGTTAAGTAAATCAAAATAATTATGAAAATTAATGCAAATAAAGATGACAGAAAATTGGTACTCAGCTATAAGATCGGCCTTATCTTACAAATAACTCAACTTTGTCGTAATAAAGGTTATGATTATTGTAATTTGTATTCAGTTGTTTTTATTTGTTGTATTATCCGATGGATAATATTTCCAATAAAAATGTAATCTGACATATTAACACATTAAAAGTCGCCGCACCAAATGTACGCTAATAATTAATTGATTGCCGTAATTCTTGAATATAATAAATGTATGAATCCAATTATTATGGTTAATTGTTAGTTTCAATTTATTTATACTTGTTTTTATCATAAATGATTAGTAAAAGTTTTAATATTTAATTTCAATTTATCAAGTTATATCAAGGAACAGTACGCCATTTTTTATAGATGTATAAAATTTTTGTTCAAGGTCACGTGGATTTGAACCACACCCAAACTCGATTGATAAGGGTAAATCAATGTTCGAGCAATTAATCGAATGAAGAGAAAGAAAAAAAATTAATTTATATCTAACTGTTACTTACTAATAAGCGTTTAGAAATATATTTTCTTAAATATTAACATGCATTAATCTAAATGACTATTTTTATATTTTTAAATTTTATTAATAAAACTTATATATTAATAATAAATATTTACTTATCTAACAAATCCTCGATGGGAAGATTAATTTCAGGATACGTGAACCTCTGCAATAACTTATGTGATTCCGAGTCTACATTTGATTCACGGAGCAAGTTGTGGCGTTGCCGGGCGACAAGCTCGTTATATAAATTCTGCGGTGATACAACGCTCGGATGCACGATTCCATTTTGGGCACTCGTAACTGCATTTATTAAAGTTTCTAACTCGTACAACAATTCACTTAAAACTACATTAAATTGAGACATATGTCTTGCTAGTACCCCCGCAAGTAATTCGGAATTGAGTGCATTCGTCGTTTTATCAGCGTATTCCCTTAAAGTTTTTAAATTATTATTATAATTGAATTCATTCTCTTGAATGGTTTGCAACGTGTCATTTATTATCACTAAAGTGTTCTGATCAACGTGTGTTTGTTTATTGATCAACTTTACTATCTCTTTATTATCATTCGCAATTTTCGAAATTTCTCTCTCATAAAAGTCCCCATCGTCAGAATCTAAGGTTCCAAATAGATATTTACTAGCTTTCCCCACTATATTTGCTAGACCCCTTTTTATTCTAATTTGATTCCCAGGTTCGTGTCCCAAAAAATAAAATAAATCACTTTGTTGTTTCCGAAAAATTGTCATGCTCGCTTTGGTTGCTTGCAAAAATTGCTTACAATCAACCCGAATATCACGGCCCACCACGTTGACCAGCTCAACCTCAAGATGATTACAAAAATCCACATTTTTATCATGAAATTCTTTCAACATTACATATTTTCTATGCAAGTTATTTAAGTCTACAAACGTTACGAGTTTCCATTCACTACTTATAATCGACAAAGGCCCTAAGGACTCAAAATAAAATCCAGGTTGATGATCTAATTTAGTTATGTTATAGTAGACTTCGTCAGCATAACTAATTCTAATTAAATGACACGCAGCAACTACCATAACAGTAAATACAAAATTAGAATTTATAAGATACATATTGCTACTTTGAAAGTCAATTGTAATCCCCTAAATGACACAAAAAAAATAAAATAAAATCTATTATCGATATAAAAACAACAATAAAAATAAAAGAAGTTTCTCTAATCCACACGAGTTAGACGCGCACAAGATTGCTCATAAACCACAACAGAGTTAAACACTGATTTTTGGCGTTCACTAAACCACTTAATTATTAAATATTTCAGTTTTTATTTATTTATTTTTTTTTTAAGATAAAAATACTACGGTAATCTAAACACTTACACTTTCGTCCGTGTCGAACGTTCTTGATGCTGCTGCAGCTTTAGTCTCTACACTATAAAAGTAATTCGTCTGAACAGTGAAAGTATCTGTAACAAGGTATAATTACTTCAGTTTTAATTAGGACGCTCACTATTCGCGCACCCACAATTGTTAGTAATAGTGCCTAATAGATTGTTCGGTGCAACTTGTGGTTTAGTCACTAAGTGATGTTGGTTTTTAGATCCTTCGGTCAAGGACCCATGGGTGATCGGACACGCGACCGCGAGCCCTGGTACGGTAGGAGTGTTGTTCGGCCGCTTGCTCGTTGGGTGCCTCGATCTCCACTTGGTCATTGACTCGATTTTCGACTTATTGATTTACGTTGTCAAGAACCTCTTGTGGGTCTCCCTCTCGTCCGTCAAACTCGTGATATATTTCTTCTATGGAATTATCCACCTGCTCATCTTCTTCGATGTGAGGGTGGGGATTGCCCCCATCATTTTCTTCAGCTGCTACCTCGGCTGGGGGTAACATTTCTTCGACTTCTGCTTTGATATCTCCGTCGTCTCGGTTGTTTGAACCGTCGTATTCCTCATTGACCCGAGAAAGAGTGGCGAAATCTAGTTCTTCGTCCAGGTCATACAGTTCCGGCCTATTCAGATTGGGTAATTGAATTTCCCCGAATTCGTCGTCTTCCTCAGGCTGTAACCCTTCGTCGGCTTCAGGCTGTAACTCTTCGTCTTCTCCTTTCAGAAACTTCAACCGGTTGGCATGGACGATTTGCTCTTTCCTCCCTTGAATCTCTTTAATCTTAAATGTTACTGGACCCTTCTTCTCAAGGATGCGGTAGGGTCCAGTCCACGGCTTCGATAACTTTTTTGAACGATTGAGCTTCGTGCTGGGATCATGCAGATAGACGCGGTCACCAACTTCAAATGGTACTGGTTTTGACTTCTTATTAAACGATTCGACTTGCTTATTAGTAGTTTCTGATAAGTGCCTACTAACCATTTCGTAGGCTCGCTGCAATCGTAGGATGAGTTCTGATGCATAATTCTCATCCACGTCGTATGCCCTGCGTCTTGGTTTTGTAATAGCGTCGTACGGAAGCTCCATGTCTCTTCCGTGCAATAAGAAGAATGGTGTTTCTCCTGTGGAACTATGGACATGGCCCCTGTAGGCCATAACAACATACGGGATCCATTCATCCCAGTCGCGTTGCGTTTCGTCCACAAAGTGCGACAATAGATCCTTTATAACTCGATGAGTTCGCTCGATCATGCCGTTACATTGGGGATGGTACGGAGTTGTTTGGATTTTGGTAATATTCAACAACCGACAAACTTCCTTCATTAGACCTGATAAGAAGTTAGTTCCCTGATCCGTGATCAGCATCCTTGGAGCTCCATGTCTCGACACGATTTGAGTAACAAATACCTTGGCTATCGTCTCAGCCTTTTGGTCTTTCAGCGGAATTATTTCGAGATAGCGGGTAAAATAATCCTGAAAGGTTAGAAGGTATTTGTGCCCATTCAACGTCGAAACCAATGGACCAACAACGTCCATCGCCACTCGTTCAAACGGAGTGCTTACCGCTGGTAGCCGTTGTAAGGGAGCTGGTTTCTTCTGTGGACTTTTCCGCTGTGCGCAGGATACGCACCGCTCGCAGTACTTCTTCACGTCTGTGGACATATGTGTCCAGAAAAATCGACTTCGGATCATTGATAATGTCTTCGCAAAACCCATGTGCCCTGCATATGGCAGGTCGTGGTAACCATGTATAATTTGTGTTACCATCGATTTTGGTACGACTAGTCGGTCTTGGCGTCCACCTTCGTCTCTGGTTTTAAAAAGGAGGCCATCTTCATCAAGGTAATATACGTCAAATTCTGGATCTTCCTCTATTCTCACCAATATTTCTCGTAACTCAGGATCTTTGCTCTGCTGAATCTTGATCGTGGTTCTGTCCCAAACTGGCTCGTAATAATTACCGTCATTTTCAACAAGTGCTATTGGTATTCGGGAGAGAGCGTCCGCATTACCATGTTTCCTTCCTGCGCGATGAACAATATCGAAGTCATACTCCGAAAGTGTCAATGCCCATCTAGCCAATCGAGAATTCGGATCCTTCACTGACAATAACCATCTAAGTGGCCTATGGTCGGTGATGATTTTGAATTTCTTTCCGTACAGGTAACATCGAAAATGTTTAATTCCCCAAACTACGGCTAGAAATTCTCGCTCGGTTGTGGAATAGTTTCCTTCAGCTTTGTTCAGCTGTCTACTTGCATACGCAATCGGCTTCTCATGTCCATCATAATCTTGGCTCAGTATCGCTCCTATGGCGGTTCCCGACGCGTCTGTCGTTAAAATAAAAGTTTTCTCAAAGTTTGGATATTGCAACACAGGCTTACTGCATAATTTATTCTTCAGTTCGTCAAATGATTTCTGCGCTTCGTTATTCCACGTGAATTTTGCATTCTTCTTAGTGAGTTCGGTTAGTGGCTTGGCTAGGTGAGAAAACTGCGGTATAAATCTTCGATAAAAACCTGCCAGGCCCAGAAAAGCTCGGATATCTCGAACATTTTTTGGCAATGGATAATTCTGCACAACGTGTATTTTCTCCATATCTGGCCTTATCCCTTCAGTGGATATGATATGTCCCAGATATTTAGTTTCTCTACATAAAAATTTACATTTAGACGGCTTCAACTTCAGATTCGAATCTCTCAAACGTTGAAATATTTGCTTCAGTTGTACGAGGTGATCATCGACTCCCTTCGAATTGTATACAATTACGTCATCCAAGTAGACCAAACAGCGATCTTTAGTCAGGCCCGTCAGTACCGTGTTCATCAGACGTTGAAATGTGCTTGGTGCGTTGATCAAACCAAACGGCATTCGATTGCATTGGTGGTGTCCGTCGGGTGTACTGAAGGCTGTTTTCTCTCTGTCTTCTGGGGCTACTTCGACTTGCCAATATCCAGAGGCTAAATCGAGTGTGGTGAAGAGAGTGGCTTGGCCTAATACGTCATAGGTCTCGTTTAAATTTGGAAGTGGATAGAAGTCTCGTTTCGTGACTGCATTCAGATTTCGGTAGTCGTTGCATACTCGAATTTTTGTTTCTCCGTTTTCACTTTTCTTCGGTACCATCACGACCGGCGCTGACCATGGTGATTGCGAATACGAAATCACTTCATCTTCCAGCATCTGGTTTATGTTTTCTAGCAGGATTTCTCGTTGAGCGTGTGGTACACGATATGGCGCTTTTGCAATTGGGTGCACATCGTCCGTAATGATGCGATGTTGAACACCTTTGGCTACTGCAAACTTATCCCCTTCTGCATAAAATATATCGCGATATTCGTCCAACAATCTCAATAATTTACTCCGTACTTCTGACTCTAAATGCTTCGTGTCAATTTCATCACCTATTGACTTAACAACTTGTGTATGGAATGTCGTCAGGTCCCCCTTCTTTATATTCACCGGTGTTGAAGGTCGGGCCTCGGATTCGTCCATATGATCCTCCGCGTATCCTACAGTGGTCTTCGCTTTTACTACTAACGTCTTATCGGTGACGTTTATTAGCTGCACTATAACTTCTTTCTTCATTGAAACTTGGGCTAGCACTCTAGCTGCCATTACTCCGTGGGTTAAAATCTCTGTCGGCTCGATCAATACTGTTTTTCCGGGTTCGAGACGTTTATGAGTGCTCGTGCACACGCACTCAGACTTTGCAGGAATCTCCAAATCTTCGACGATCAGGACAGGAAGTCGGCCAACCTCCATACCTAAGTTGCACTCCAACCGTGGCCGCGGTGGATGCAACGAAGATTTTTCGTTTTCTGCTCGGTCCTCCAACGAGTTTGCCCATGAAACAGTCTTCTCAGCAACTTTGATTCTTCCTACGTTAGTTTCTACTTCATCCTCCAGTTTCTTTAAATTAAGCTTCTCCCTTGTATTTTCTACGATTATTTTCTTCTTACTTCGTTTGGTGGCTGTGGTCGACAAGGTATCGCAGGCTGCAAGAGTTGCATCCACTCTTCGTCCTCCTTGAGAGCGGGGCTTACTATTCTCTTGATCAGTTTGGATTTTATTCTCGTCTGAAAGTTCGTAGATCACAACATCCACGTCCGTAGAACTGAACACCGTCTCTATTAGCTTTCTCACTTTTGACCATTTTAGCCGATCTAAACCGCTACCTAGTCGTGGTATGGCGAGCTTAGATATCTTCATCCTCTTCATATGATTCTTCAGCGCTACTAGGGATCTTCTCAGGGTCTCCAGTGTCGGTTTCTCGTGACTTCTCCGCTTTGTGACTAAGTAATAAATATGTTCTTCGCCAATCTTCAAGTACGCAAGTTCTCCCACTTGCGCGCGTTGTGCCCTGAGGTCCGGAATAGATGTGTATCTTCTCCGAAATTCCACTGCGATCCCTCTTCCCATATTGAAATCTTGCGCGACGCAATGCGCAAGTGCATATTCGACAGGTGCCGTAAATAAGTCACCTTTAACTTCTCGTATCTTGGACAGTATTGGTTTCTTGCGTTCAGTTTCTTGTCCCTTGGTGAGTATTAATAACTCTCGTGATGCTCCATGTGCCTCTTCTTCTTTCAGTAATGGAATGCTGATTCCCGCCATTTCCAATGTATTGGCTTCGTAATCGATAATGGCCTCTGCAGATTTCAAAAAATCTCTTCCGAGTAGACCGTCGGCTCGAATGGCCAGTTCTTGACAAACCACCAGTTCAAGGGGTATCTTCCGATCCATGATCTGTAGAGTTAGTTCAGTCGTTCCCTCGGATTCGACGGCATGTCCCGTTATGCCGGCTAGCGACATTCTACGTCCAGGATTTACCTCGTGATTGCCAATACTTCTTCGTTTGACAATCGAGACGACTGACCCAGTATCAATTATCAGTGTCAAAACTCTTCTTCCAAATTTTGCGGTTATGATGTTCGGCACATCTTGAATTTCAGCATTCCATACTTGTGGTATAGTTAATCTCGGCGTCTTGGTGAACCCTGGCCCTCGGATCGGAGCACATCTGGGGCGGGTTGAAAGTTTAAATGCGCTGGTCATCGGTTCACATGCTGCTGATTGGTAGTACTTCTTCTGACTTCATTCCGATGTTCTCCCATCGGCAGTTGTTGTCTCCTGCATTGGGCTTCTCGGTGGCCTGGTGTTAGACATCTCCGGCAAGACATTGGACTTCTGCATTGGACAGCGAAGTGCCCTATCCCCAAACAGTTGTAACATCGGTTGTTATCTTCTGGTCTTCGGTTCCGTGGTGCAACGGGTTGACGGTTAGCTGGCCGTCCCTCCATTCGGCGATAATCCGGCCTCGCATTGCTTTGGTGCGTAGGTCGGTAAGTAGCTCTTCCCGGCTCCTCTTCAATCCGCAGGACGTCCATTCGCCTGGTATTTCCCATGAGCGATAAGTGTAACTCTTCTCGCTCCGCCAGCAGTATCGCTTTTTCAAAGGTTAGGTTGGTCTCCAGCATCATGAGAGTACCCACACCTCTCATGATTTCTTTCTTGAGTCCCAGTTGTAGCTGATTTAAGAGTAGGTCCTTTTGCTTCTTTTTCAATCCTTCAATTTCCGCTGCCGACGCCGTTGTCAGATCCTCTTCCAGCACCTTTTGTCCCAGTAACTTCAGCCGTGTCACATACTGGCTCACTGTCTCGTTGTGTCGCTGCCAGGCTTGGTTTAATTTGAATTGCGCTGCTCCCGGTATCTGTGTCTCCGCAAATTTATTTAGTAACGCGCGTTTTAAGTCGTTGTAACCGAACCGATCGAATTTCAGCTCCGGTTCCGATTGGAAAAATTGGTAGGCTTCTCCTACCAACCTACATTTTACTACAGCCGCGAGTTGTGTTTCGCTGATGTCCTCCAACGACGCTCTCAATTCGACTCTTTCAAAATACTCCGCTGCGTTCTTCTTGCCTGAGAACGTGTCTAGACTACTTGCGAACGCACCCAAATTTACCTTATTTACGGTGACAAACCTGTTTTCTTGTTGATTGGTAGCAAAAGACATGCTACCAGCGCCCGTTGCCATCGTCGTTGCTGTCGCTGTGGTCGGTGTAACGACTGGGGGAGTGGACGTTGTTGTCGCCGTGTTGGTGGTTGCCATCGTTGTTATGGGGTATTCACGGGGTTGGGGGTAATTTATTGAAATTTTGCTACCGCGAAACTACTTATATACGGGGGAAGGAGGGCTATTTAAGGAACCCGATTTAATAAACAAAAATTAATTACCGTTATACTTGATTAAAATAATTGTTTACGTTCTAATTCCAAAAATTTTAACAAATTATCAAATTTACTTAACAATTTCTATTTGAACCTCATTTTAAAACACAAATCTACTATTAATAAATGAATTTATTTTAATTTATTGAAATATTAATAATGCAATAAGAGAGAAAAAAATGAAAACATGAAAAAAAAAAAAATTTACTACCAAGTTATGATTTTACTTTTTCAAAACAACATGAATAATGCAAAAATTAAAATTATATTAATTTTTTCCAACGACAGTATTTTATTTACGCCAGTTATAAGATATTATAAAGTAATATGACTGATAAGAACCGGATAAATTATATAACGGGTGTTCGGCAACATGGGTAGGTGTCGACAACATCAAATTTTCAGCATACATATGATTTACACAATTTTAAAGAAATAGAAAAAAAAATAGAAAAAGAGAAAAAAAAAAATATATATTTCCTACCCTCTCCGCACCATCCAGCTACCATTTCGTGTCGTCAAACGTGACGTCACATGTACGTTTCACTACCGCCATTTTATCAATTCTTAATAATTTACTACATAAAAAAAAAATGTATTTAAACAACTTAATTCCCAATTAAACCAAACAAATTTTTTCAACATTTCAACATTTATTCGTACTCTCATACTGAAATCACCCGGTAAATTTTGATGAGTATGTTATATGCAGATTAATCATAGCATCATATTTCATTTCATTTCTAATTTTCTAACGGTTTATATTTATTCGATCCACAATTCACAAGAAATTTATTTTTAATTTAATGCTTCCCAAAAGAAAATTGATTACGCTTATATGAACACTTTCGCTAACATCCCAAAATTTTGATTACACATGTTAGTAAAATTAATCCCACCACTTTTAGTAAAATTAATCCCAACCGCTTGGCACCATTTGTCGCGAGCCCCAGCTACTAGGGGCTAAAATTAACCGATTTGGCGTGACCAAAGCCGCGCCAAAAAGGGGTAGCGTGCCACCACCACGTTTAGGAGGGTCGTGGGCCCTTGCTGTAATGGCTGGTCAGGGAGTACATGAATAAAATGCAACGATTTCTTGTAAGATAAACTATAATTACGAAAAATGCTCTTGATATAAACAAAGAAACGAAAAATCTACATGTTACTCGCCAGCTTGCGAGGACTTACCTTTGCCCCGTAGGAACTGCTGCGCCATAGACAACTGGATTCACGCACCCTATTTTATTTACGGCGGTCTTACGAAAAGAAAACACATAATTTAGAATCGTTACCCCGAAACAATAATTTGAAAAAAAAAACTCTAACTAACAATATTTAGTAATTTATGCCCGATTGGACACTTCCGTCCGCTTCGAACTTTCCCGCGTGTCTCCCTGTTCTAAAGTCACCACCACGTAGAATCGACATCGCGTCCCACACGCGCTGCCGATTCACGTCCTGTTGTCTGTTTCTGTGGACGCAGCGAATTCCTTCAGGTGTGCTATCAGTCTATTTTAAACCAGTGGTGCTTCACTGCACCAGCGGTTCACAACAGTAACTTCTTCACCGTAGATATACGTGTGCCATTTATCTACAGCTTCGACGATAGCTAAAAGTTCTTTCTCTACCGATGAATAGTTTAACTGTGCTGGTTTTAAGATTTTACTGTAAAAGGCTAAGGTATTTATATCCGAATTTACAGATACTTGGAATAAAATACCCGAGATTGCATAACGTGACGCATCGGTTTGAATGAAATATTTATTACCAATTTGCGGATGGTGTAATAACGTGATTTTTGTAAAGGCCTTTTTTAAATTATTAAAAGCATGATCTAAATCGTCAGACCATTTAAAGGGGAGCTGCTTCAACTTAAGCATATCATATAAAGGTTTCGCGACATCTGCAAACCTATTTATAAAACGTCGATCAAAATTACAAAGTCCCAAAAATTGTTGGATATTTTTTCGATTTCTGGGTCTTGGGAAGTTTTGTATCGCCATAATTCTTTCCTGATCTGGGAAAATCCCAGTATTGGTGAGAGTGTACCCTAAAAATTTTACTTTTTGAGAACAAAGCACGCTTTTGGTAAAATTTAACTTCAAATTTGCATTACGTAATTTTTCAAATAATTGCGACAAATGATTCAAATGTTGTTCATAATCGCTAGAAATTATTAAAACATCATCAACATAAACAACAGCGAACGAGTGTGTCAAATCGCCTAGTGCTTCATGTAGGCAGCAAACAAGTGCAGAAGTAGCAGTAGAGATGCCAAAGGGCACTCTTTGAAAGACATATGATTTGCCATTCACCAAAAACCCTGTGTATTTTTGATGGTCTGGGTTTAGTCCAATTTGCCAGAAGCTTTTTGTTAAGTCAAAAACTGACATGTATTTAATCGTTTCAAAACGTTGTAAAATTGTTTCTAGGTTCTCGGCGCGGTTGGTTTCCGGTATAATTCTTTTATTGAGTTGACGAGCGTCTAAAACAATACGAATGTCGCCGTCTTTTTTGGGAACAACATGAATCGGATTAAGATAAGCAGTATTTTTTCTGGTAATGATTCCTTGTTTAAGCATATTTTTTATTTCTATATTTACCGCGTCTCTAATGTTGTACGGGAACGCCGAAGTATCAGATAATTTCAAATCATGGGTATAGCAATTAGCTAAGCCCGGTTGTTCACTGAAAATGTCACGATTCTGGTAAATTAAGTTACTTAATGAAATCTTTTGATCATTATTTAAATTTAAAGGTTCTATTTTCCCCAGAATCTCTTGATACAAATATCCGTCATCAGAATACTTCACGGAGAGAGCAGCACACGTGGAAGTTTGCACCTTTTCTTTGTTCGCGTGACAAATCTCACTAGATCGATCAGCGGCGAGGTGACCCCCTTTCTCAAACATCGGGCAATCATACCCAGAATATGGTGTAGTACATGACTGCAAGTTGTCGTTTTCATTCGTTATTGAATGAACTTCACTGTTGTTCGAAAACGTTTCAACTGAGTCTTTCAATATAATCCCAGATAACACCGGGACCATAGTCAAATCGTTCGAGCTGTATTTCACAGTCGACGATTTTGCATGCTCGCATAACCGGTACGTAACCCTAATTGCCTACACTCAGGTTTGCTAGGATCTGACACCTCGAGATTGGAATTGGAGCTCTCGTACGCATCCATCGACCTAGTGAGGCAATTTATAGAGTTTTCCGACTTGATTACAGTCTTAATATTGGTTTCGTTATTGAAATCGGTTTTTATGTGTTGCTCCTCTTCGTTTATAAGCGAATTTGGAATACCCGTGTCAAGATTGTTGGACGTATTATTTTTATTACAAAAATTGACTTCCGTGTCTAAGCGGTTGTCTACATAAAATTGCACAATTCTGTTGTCAAAGTTAATATAAGCACTATATTCGTTCAAGAAATCAGCCCCGAGAATAATACTACTTTTCAATCCGTCTACAATAAATGCCTTTACATTGAAAAAGGCTGAGTTACAAGTGAACTTAATAAATGCTTGCTTTTTAATAGCAGAACTTCTTTGACCAACTGCGCTGACAACCCGGCAGTTCCTGATAGGAATAAACGGTATTTGATATTTTTTCGAAATGTATAACCAAAATTCATTTGAAATAGCTGAAATTTGACTTCCGGTGTCAATGAGTGCTGTGGTATCAAATTCACCAAAATTAGTTTTGATGTATGGCACTTCATCGCTTCCTACATCCGTTCTTTTTAATGAGTATGATTTTAGTGAATTATAATTATTAATTATTCTTCCCCCTGTCCGAACATTACGTTGAGACAGGGATCCAACCCGTTTTTTGGATCACTTTCACACGATTCTTCGTCCTCATTAACTTCAATAAAATGAACTTGGGGAGAAGATTTAGTTGCAGAATATTTACTGTTGGTATGATTAGACATGGGAGATTTTACGAACGAATTTTTATTAAATTTAGATGTATTACACTCGCTAGTTGTCATTCCAGGTTCTTGTACAGCATTGAATGAAACAGGTTTTATAAAGTTACTATTTCGTTGAGATTCGACCTCATCAAGCTCTCTTAGAATTTTATAAAAATCCAGAAATGTATGTAAATTTACTGTTAACAAAACACGTTGTACATGAATCGGGAATTGCTTTTTCATAATCATAATAAATTCTATTTCCCCCATGGGTGGGTAAAATTGTTTAGATTTTTTGTGATTTTCTAACAGATATTGTGACATAGTTTGACCCTTGGTTTGTTGGTAACGGTTATTATAAAGTTCTAATCGAACCTTTTGTTGTTGGTTGAAGTTCCAAAATTCGTCCAAAAAAATATGTTTAAACGTATCAAAATTCAAAAACATGTTTTTGAATTCATCAAACCACAAGGCTGCATGCCCTTCAAAGGTCTGTTCGATTTGGTACAATTGTAAATGTGGAGGAATTTGCGTACAATGCAAATATGCTTCTAGTTTCTCTATGAATTCAACCGGATTTTCGGAACTTTTTCCCGAAAACTTAGGAAGTTGAATTTGAATTTGGCTATTTCTCGTTAGGTGATTATTACTAAAGCCATTATTGCTTATTTGGTTTTCCCAGTTAGGACCGCTTTGCTTGTTAGGGTTGTGCAAATTTATGTTTGGATTAAGATATTTGTAATCATTAGAAAAATTTTGATTCATACCCGTGCTTCTCGTCTGGTAGTTACCCGTTAGGTTGTTATGTTCCGGAGGCTGGATACCTGAAGTCATTCGCATTCCAAGGTTATCTACGAACACAACATGTTGATTTCCAGATGTAGGGTAGAAAGCATTGTAAGTACTCGCAATCCGGGTACTATTTGGCATATTTTGGTTTAAATTTTGATATGATGTAGTAAATTCCGAATTTATGAGGGTAGTGGGAGTCGCCGATGTACCTGCAGTCACCGCAGTGTATGTCTGACCCTCCCTGGATCCTTGTCCTGTTGGAATATGGATCAAGCGCCCATCATCATTTAATTCGTAAAGTCTTCGACAATCCAGACATCCGAAAGTTTCCGTCGTCTGCCCTAAAACATTTCTAGAAGTATTTATATTAGTATCTTCTCCAATACTAGAGCTACGAGAATTTGGTCTGGGTGGTGTATTGAACATTTTAAATTCTTTGTCGTTACACAATTTGAATGTATAATTTAACTAGTAATTAACTCTATTCCTTATAAGAGCATTCCTCAGAGAGTCCTAAACAACTCATGTCCTGTCACGGTCGCCATTTATATGTGGTGGAATTATATATCGTTGAATGTTATACTTTGATCGGGTGGTAACCAAGAGTCATCCGCCACAACAAGATACCGTCAGCGTTTATCATCTGACGGATAAAAAAAATAGAGGTTACGAATTGATAGGTCTCTTATAAGTACTACTGACCGTTGCGAATTATTTAGTAAAATAAATTAATGAAATCTTTGATTGGTTGATATAGATATATATTTTAAAATTCGATTATAAACCATACAATACTATGTAACTATAAACAGACGGTTCACTAATGATGTGATCCCGTATAACAATAATAAAAGTCAGATTACAAGGAGTTAGACAAATAACTAAATTAGGATTGGAGTAACTGAAATAAATTCATATCATACAAAGTGATAGCATATCTGAAACAATAAGGTAATCCTAAAATAACAAGTCGAAGAAAGATGCAGTCGATAGGCGTCCAAGGTCAAATCATCTCTACAGGATTGATTGGAAGTTAGGTGTTAGCAAGGACCCGAAGTACGTAAGTATATTATTATTTATTTTAATTCCTTTATATTAGTAGTTAGTAATGATACCAAAGTTGAGACGTTAAATTGTTATTATGTAGGGAGAACGACGAGGAACTACCGTCTATTGTACTAATAATTAAATGCAATGTCCGGAAGAAGATTGTCAAATAAAAGTTAAGTAAATCAAAATAATTATGAAAATTAATGCAAATAAAGATGACAGAAAAATTGGTACTCAGCTATAAGATCGGCCTTATCTTACAAATAACTCAACTTTGTCGTAATAAAGGTTATGATTATTGTAATTTGTATTCAGTTGTTTTTATTTGTTGTATTATCCGATGGATAATATTTCCAATAAAAATGTAATCTGACATATTAACACATTAAAAGTCGCCGCACCAAATGTACGCTAATAATTAATTGATTGCCGTAATTCTTGAATATAATAAATGTATGAATCCAATTATTATGGTTAATTGTTAGTTTCAATTTATTTATACTTGTTTTTATCATAAATGATTAGTAAAAGTTTTAATATTTAATTTCAATTTATCAAGTTATATCAAGGAACAGTACGCCATTTTTTATAGATGTATAAAATTTTTGTTCAAGGTCACGTGGATTTGAACCACACCCAAACTCGATTGATAAGGGTAAATCAATGTTCGAGCAATTAATCGAATGAAGAGAAAGAAAAAAAATTAATTTATATCTAACTGTTACTTACTAATAAGCGTTTAGAAATATATTTTCTTAAATATTAACATGCATTAATCTAAATGACTATTTTTATATTTTTAAATTTTATTAATAAAACTTATATATTAATAATAAATATTTACTTATCTAACAAATCCTCGATGGGAAGATTAATTTCAGGATACGTGAACCTCTGCAATAACTTATATGATTCCGAGTCTACATTTGATTCACGGAGCAAGTTGTGGCGTTGCCGGGCGACAAAATACTAATTTGTTTCGCGCGTAGCGGACACTTACAAGTTTTCGCGGAATGATGGAATTATCACTATTCATTTAAGCTAAATTGTCTTGCTCTTGACAAGTGAACCAGAGGTTCTTATTTATTACAGAGGTAATAAATATGTCGTGTTCTGATTCCACGACAAGAGGAAATTATATTTATTTTTTAATCTATTTCGTGGAAAAGTTTGCTTTTGCAAAGAAGTTGAGATAAATAGAAAAAAAAACACTTTTCTCTTTTTTTCAAACAAAATAAATTTAGTGAGTGTGGCACACTCTACTCTTAATCCTTAAAAGCACAATGAATATTTTATTATTATTAGTATTGGTGTTGTATTCGAATGTCTATGCAGATAAGAATGTATACGTGTTTGACTATCTAAATAAGTATGGTTTTGTAGAAAATAGCAGTTTAGACGCAAATAACACACTTGTGGGCATTGAACAAAAAGCATTAATAGATTTTCAGGATTTTTATAATATACCGAGAGACGGTGTGGCAAACGAAGAAACTTTAAAATTAATGAATAAATCCAGGTGTGGTGTAAAAGATAACCCTTTTCACTATAGGATTCATACAACAAAATGGAATAAAACCAATCTATCGTGGTATTTTGCTGGCGGTAGAAGCGAAGTTAAGCAACTTGCGGAAAAAGCTTTCGAAGCCTGGGCCAACATATCTAATTTGAAATTTACATATGCATTTAACAATGCAAATATTGTAATTTCATTTGCAGACAGACCTCTAAAACACAGTAATGATGCAAGTTGTATGTGCGGTGAATGTACATCTTATTTTGATGGTCGAGGGGGTTCATTAGCGCACGCTTTCTTACCTACATACGACAACAAATGTAGGGAAGTGCATTTAGACATATCTGAGAATTGGTATTATGGACTCGATAAGGCACCAGGCAATCAGACAAGTTTGTACTCTGTTTTATTACACGAAATCGGTCACACTTTAGGCTTGGAGCATTCTAGACATAACGAATCAATAATGTACGCTGTTTATCAAAATACAATTGTTTTAGCTGACGATGATAGTTTCGGTGTTCAGAGACTGTATGGACATAAAACAAAAAAACCTACAACTCTTATTTATCCACCTATTGCAAGCAGTCCACCTCCACCTACACAGTCGACAACAACTAAATCAGAACACTCACCATCGGTGAAACCACCTTTACCGCCCGCAAATCCGTCATTAAATTCCGATTTGTGTAATGTACGCGATGCGATCAATACGTTTTTGATTGTTAACAGTCGCTTGTATATATTTCATAAAAGAAATGTTTGGTATATTGATTTGAAAAGTGGACTCCTCAAACGAGAATCTAAACTGATAACTGACTATTTAAAATTTTTACCGCAAGATTTTGAAGAAATATCACACATTTCTCAAAGATCCAACGGCGAAGTAATTGTCGTGGTCAACGATTTGTTTTATGTAATGACCGTTCCGGACTTTAAGGTGAATGCTGTTTATAACGGTGTCTCCCTTGAATATTTAGGCGTTGGGAAAAGTAAGAAAATTAATTCTATTTTCACTACTTACTCCGGACAGACGTTTATATTTTACGATAATGAGTTATACGTTGAGCTAGACGTGTGTTCATTGTCGGTGAAAAAACATGGACAGATTTCAGAGCGATTTACCAACTTACCCACCAATGTAAATAAAGCATTTAGATACACAAACGGGCTGCTATATTTTTTCTACAAAAATTATTATTATGAATTTAACGAGTTCACTAACACACTAGTTAAAGCAAACAAGTTTAATTTATCGGTGTTTGGAGTCAATTGTGGGGTTATTGAAGAAATTAAAACACTACTTTATAAGCTCATGCAACTTGAAACATACAAGTAAAAAGGAAAAAAACTCTATAATTTTCAATTCTGACGACGATGACTAGACTCACACACACACACTATTGATAGACTATAGATAGAATGCGTTTTCTGTGTAAATCACCATAATATGCAGTGACATTATTGTCACGATAAAAATCATCTAAAGGACACACACACATCTACCCACTTATATTATGATAATAATAGTTTTTTTACTATAAAAGAAAAAAATAGTAGCAATGGTGGAATCGGTTTAAAGTCGTTTTTTTTTTTTTTAATTTTTTAATTTATAAATTTAAACAGCTAGAAGCGACAGACGTCTCATCGTAAACAAAAAAGATTTCTTACAAAAATCTCAAATTTTGAAAAATAAAAAAGTTATAGGCATTTGTGTAAAAAGACTCGCCCCACCACCATATCGACTCGTTACTCCCACCACATCCTTGAAAACATCCTTTTCTAAAGTGTCCTTAAAAAGTAAATATTCGTTAAAAAAAATTTTTCCCAAAATTATTTTTCCAAATTTTCAAAAATTTTCCGGGCACTATTCTTTACCGTCAAATATTAAACACATATGGTCTCTTGAAGAATTGGTGAAAAACGAAAATTTAGTTCTCGCGCAGAAAGATGTGCGGTTACAATTTTATATATCATGAAATCACTCAATAAGACATAAATATTACTTAATTAATCAATTATCTATTAATTAAAAAATAAATACAGTCTATCACAAAAACAATTATCTAATAGAGCGTTATTATGATTTAAAAAAAAATCTTACATTAGACAAAAATAACACAGCATTTGCGTACATTTTTTAAAACATACACCAGTTTTTAAACTGTTGAGCGTCTATAATAACTAATTATTACAACATCTCATTATCTAATTTTAAATGATATTTAATAAAAAACAACAATTTTAAGTCACTTTTATATTTAATAATGTTTATATACACAAATATATTATATAAGAACATTGACCTACAGATATGACCTAGACATTCAATAAAACTACAGTATTAAAGCATGAGACATGACCACGAATTCTACACACCTTGAAATTTAAGGATGGGAATTATATTATTTTAGTTGACTCTATCTAATTTTTAAAAAAACCTACAACTTATTTGGTAATTTAGAAAAAATTTTAAGGGGTTCAGAGAGGGCGTCTCTCAGTACACCCTACGTATGTGTGAACTTTATTTATTAGGGGTAGTTTACCCTGTAAACGAGGCGTTTTACGGATATACAAAAATTAATGTGTGTAAATTTCTTTGTTCTATGTCCTCTCATAGCAAACATTTTTTGTATGACACATTTTTTTACTGTTCATATATTTCACCTAATATTTTCCAATTAAACATAAAAATTTTTTTTCAATCCCTTAACACTTAACACTTAACATAGGATATATAATTTTGAAATTATTTCAAAAACGCTTCGACCGATTTTAACGTGGTTTTCACCATAAGATGGAGTTTGACTAGACGCATCTTTTACACTTTTTTAACACTTAACACTTAACATAGGATATATAATTTTGAAATTATTTCAAAAACGCTTCGACCGATTTTAACGTGGTTTTCACCATAAGATGGAGTTTGACTAGACGCATCTTTTACACTTTTACAATTATCATCAAAAAGTGAACGGAAAAAATTAGTATAATTTCCTTTAAAGGCCATTTTTAAGGACAAGTTATATTTGCAAAAAAATCAATAATCCTTGGAAATGTAGCAGACAAGATAACCTGATCATTACCTCCGTCTATAGTAGCTCATTACTAAGCTTTTTTTTGTGAATTTGATGAGTAAACATTATTATTAATTTTCACGAATACACGCTAACCAAAGAAAGAAAAAACTGTCGCTATTAAAATACACAAAACGCGTTAATGTATTGTAATTAAAAAAACTTTTTTTACCTATTACAGAAATAACACTGTCGCTATTAAAATACACAAAACGCGTTAATGTATTGTAATTAAAAAAACTTTTTTTACCTATTACAGAAATAACAATCCTGTTAAACTTAATTATTTTCTATATAAAAGTCACATCGTAACACCTGAACAATTTGTAATACAATGAATCTTTAGAACTTCTCACTATGCGTTTATATTTGAACTTATTTTTCATTGACATACATTTTAATTGTTTACTTAACAAGTGATTTTGTTTTGCTAAAAATTGTAATATATGTTATTCGGGTACATGGTCGCTTATTACGCGTTTATATTCAGACAACTTTCATTTTTTCATTTGGCACAGATATTTTTATTTGTTCACGTAACAAGCAAATTGTAATATATGCTATACTAAGGTAAAGAGTTTGGGTAAAGAATTAAGGTAGTTGTCGTGCTACAATATTGTCAAAAAGTTATAGATTATACGCGCCACAAAAGTATACTAGCTTGTAACTAATCTATTTGCACGCAAGACTGTACCCGTGGAAACGTGACCCATACAGAATTCATATGCGTGTATACTTTTCTATAAATTGTTGAACTTTAAACAGTTATCAATAGATAATTAGACGGTCAAAGAACGTTTCTTATTTTTTAAACTCATAACAATGTATTGAAAGACTGTCAGTTTATAAAAAGTTTCTGACAGTTAGTTGTTTTTTTTTATAAATAAGAAACCGGTTTAGAGAAGTGTGCTGAGATCATATACAATCAATGTTAATTATCCATTTTTTAATTGAATTTATCTCGGATTATATACGCTCGATCGACTTCAAATTTTCAGGTCTCACAAACAAACCTTGATTTTATATGACGTAAAGTTGTTTACCATCAAATTGCATCTTTTTGTTTATGCGAAACTAAAATACTTTCTACAATTCTCTCCCCAACTTCAAAAAAATTATGCTATAAAAAGCGTCTCTCTTCAAGCTGAAGTTAATAGTTAATCGCATTGATGGAGTAAATTAGATTTAAGCAATATCATTATTATTAACAATGTATCTTTTTTTACAATAAATATATTTAAAACGTTTTTTACACGTCTTTTTATTAAAAAAACTACCTTGGGGATCTTTTATATTTTCAGAAACTATTTAATAAGTATGTGTGTTGTGAAAAGTGCAGTGTTGAGTAAGGTTTACGATACAATAATGTAATGTTTTTTTACTATATAACGGAGCGCGTCTTAAAGATCCGTTCACGTACATATAAACAGGTCAATGCACGTACCGCTCAATGTCAGACGTTCCATAACATTCTTTGCATATTAATTAATAAGCAGACAGTCAATCCGTTAAAAATGCTCTATACCTGATACGCATATTTGTCTCTATTCAAAGCTTTACGAGTATATGTACATATCATTAAAGACCGTATTGTATAATTTTGTTGATAAATCTTAATTCATAGCAATTACTAGAGCGAAAAATTCAATAATTAAATGTATTTATATTTTTTAAAATTAAAACTCATAATTAATGCAAAGTGTTAGAATATAAAAAAAGATAATCTTTTGTTTTATATTATCGTGTATTTTATAAATGCTAAATGTTTTAGACGCTTGAATAAAAAACCCACATTGTTAGGTACGAAATGTGATATTCGACTTACCACCACGTAATATAAGATTATTACAAATTTGCTGAAATATTTATTTGTTTGAATATTTCTTAATGTTAATTAAAAACCTGTTTTTGTTGTGCGTAGCTATACTGCTGCATACATTACCATTTCCGCGCATATCCTCCACGTATTGACACATACCTAACATACCGACTGTTTTATAATAACGTGTTGTTTAAATATTTTTCATTCTTTTGTATTAAAATAGTTTATAAAATTACATATTTAAAATAATTTGTATACTTGAAACGTGTATGTATATGACCATACTATTTAAACAACACGTTATTATAAAACATTCCGTATACATGCTGCATCGCGTAGTTGTCAACATTGTAAGATACCTCAGGCCAGCATCAACAGTCAGTCAACGTGTGCGAAACGGTTATGATCTCTCTCCAGAGTCGGACTATATAAACGGAAAAGTTTTTTTTTTCTCGTTCAAGGAAAATGGTGTGTGTTTGTGCATGTCTGCTGTGTGTGTGTGTGTGTGTGTGTGTATCTCTCTCTGCGTGTGTTGTGAGTGTATATTCAATGTCAAAAATGGACGTCGTCTTTTCTTTTTTTTGCGTTTACATTTTGTTGTTTCAACCACAATATTGGGAATGCGGAACCTTTCTTACGTCAAGTTTTCAAAGCGGCCATATTTTTATGGAAAAAAAAATCAACAACCAGTGAAGTCGGTGGCAGCAACTTATAGGCGTACCCCCCTCCCTTTAAGCGAAAAGTGGAGGACTAAGACCAAACAGACGTCGCAGACGTAACGACTACCATATTTCAACAAGTGCATGCGAGCAAGTTTTCATAGCAAGTTCTACCCCCACTCTAACTGGGGCAGGAGCTTAATTGGAGGACTAGAGGATTTTCATACTCTCATAAAACCACTACTCCTATTAGCACCTATATTTGAAATGCCTATCGGCTACTATATTTGAAATGCCTATCGGCACCTATATTTTAAATGCCTATCGGCAACTATATCTGAAATGCCTATCGGCATCTATTTCTGAAATGCATATCGGCGACTATATCTGAAATGCCTATCGGCACCTATATCTGAAATGCCTATCGGCAACTATATCTGAAATGCCTATCGGCACTTTTTTTAAAATGCCAATCGGCAACTATATCTGAAATGACTATCAGCACCTATATCTGAAATTCCTATCGGCACCTATTTTTAAAATGACAATCGGCAAATATATCTGAAATGCCTATCAGCACCTATATTTAAAATGCCTATCGGCAACCATATCTGAAATGCCTATCGGCAACTATATTTTAAATGCCTATCGGCACCTATATTTTAAATGCCTATCGGAAATTATATCTAAAATGCCTATCGGCATCTATATCTGAAATGCCTATCGGCAACTATATCTGAAATGCCTATCGGCACCAATATCTGAAATGCTTATCGGCACCTATATTTGAAATGCCTATCGGCACCTATTTTTAAAATGCCTATCGGCACCTATATTTTAAATGCCTATCGGCAACTATATCTAAAATGCCTATCGGCATCTATTTCTGAAATGCCTATCGGCAACTATATCTGAAATGCCCATCGGCAACTATATCTGAAATGCCTATCGGCACCAATATTTGAACTGCCTATCGGCACCTATATTTGAATTGCCTATCGGCACCTATATTTGAAATGCCTATCGGCAACTATATCTGAAGTGCCTATCGGCATCTATTTCTGAAATGCCTATCGGCAACTATATCTGAAATGCCTATCGGCGCCAATATTTGAACTGCCTATCGGTACCTAAATTTGAAATGTCTATCGGCAACTATATCTGAAATGCCTATCGGCACCTATAACTGAAATGCCTATCGGCAACTATTTTTAAAATGCCAATCGGCAACTCTATCTGAAATGCCTATCAGCACCCATATTTGAAATGCCTATCGGCAACCATATCTAATATGCCTATCGGCACCTATATTTGAAATTCCTATCGGCGCATATATCTGAAATGCCTATAGGCTCCTATATTTTAAATGCCTATCGGCAACTATATCTGAAATGCCTATCGGCATCTATTTCTAAAATGCCTATCGGCAACTATATCTGAAATGCCTATCGTCATCTATTTCTGAAATGCAAATCGGCGACTATATCTGAAATGCCTATCGGCACTTATATCTGAAATGCCTATCGGCACCTATTTGTAAAATGCCAATCGGCAACTATATCTGAAATGCCTATCAGCACCTATATTTGAAATGCCTATCGGCAACCATATCTAATATGCCTATCGGCACCTATATTTGAAATTCCTATCGGCACATATATCTAAAATGCCTTTAGGCACCTATATTTTAAATGCCTATCGGCACATATATTTTAAATGCCTATCGGCAACTATATCTGATATGCCTATCGGCACCTATATCTGAAATGCCTATCGGCACCTATTTTTGAAATGCCTATCGGAAACTACATCTAAAATGCCTATCGGCACCTATTTTTAAAATGCCAATCGGTAAGTATATCTGAAATGCCTATCGGCACCTATATCTGAAATGTCTATCGGCACCTATATCTGAAATGCCTATCGGCACCTATTTTTGAAATGCCTATCGGCAACCAAATCAGAAATGCCTATCGGCACCTATATTTGAAACGCCTATCGGCACCTATATCTGAAATGCCTATCAGCACCTATATTTGAAATGCCTATCGGCAACCAAATCAGAAATACCTATCGGCACCTATATTTGAAATGCGTATCGGCACCTATATCTGAAAAGCCTATCGGCACCTATTTTTAAAATGCCAATGGGCAACTATATCTGAAATGCCTCTCAGCACCCATATTTGAAATGCCTATCGGCAACCACATCTGAAATGCCTATCGACACCTTTATTTGAAATACCTATCGGCTTCTATATCTGAAATGCCTATCGGCAACTATTTTTATAATGCCAATCGGCAACTATATCTGAAATGCCTATCGGCTCCTATATCTGAAATGCCTATCGGCCCTATTTTTGAAATGCCTATCGGAAACTACATCTGAAATGGCTATCAGCACCTATATTTGAAATGATTATCGGCAAACAAATCAGAAATGCCTATCGGCACCTATATCTGAAATGCCTTTCGGCATTTATTTCTGATATGCCTATCGGCACCTATATTTTAAATGCCTATCGGCAACAATATCTGATATGCCTATCGGCACCTATATCTGAAATGCCTATCGGCACCTATTTTTGAAATGCCTATCGGAAACTACATCTGAAATGCCTATCAACACCTATTTTTAAAATGCCAATCGGCAACTATATCTGAAATGCCTATCGGCTACTATTTTTAAAATGCCAATCGGCAACTATATCTGAAATGCCTATCGGCTACTATTTTTAAAATGCCAATCGGCAACTATATCTGAAATGCCTATCGGAAACTACATCTGAAATGCCTATCGGCACCTATATTTAAAATGCCTATCGGCAACCATATCTGAAATACCTATCGACACCTATCTTTGAAATACCTATCGGCTTCTATATCTAAAATGCCTATCGGCACCTACTTTTAAAATGCCAATCGGCAACTATATCTGAAATGCCTATCGGCACATATATCTGAAATGCCTATCGGCACCTATTTTTGAAATGCCTATCGGAAACTACATCTGAAATGCCTATCAGCACCTATATTTGAAATGCCTATCGGCAACCATATCTGGAATGCCTATCGGTATCTATATTTGAAATGCCTATCGGCAACCAAATCAGAAATGCCTATCGGCACCTACATCTGAAATGCCTTTCGGCATTTATATCTGAAATGCCTATCGGCACCAATATTTGAAAAGCCTATCGGCAACTATATTTGAAATGCCTTTCGACATTTATATCTGAAATGCCTATCAGCACCTATATTTGAAATGCCTATTGGCAACCAAATCTGAAATGCCTATCGGCACCTATATTTGAAATGCCTATCGGCACCTATATCTGAAATGCCTATCAGCACCTATATTTGAAATGCCTATCGGCAACCATATCTGGAATGCCTATCGGCACCTATATTTGAAATGCCTATCGGCTTCTATATCTGAAATGCCTATCGGCACCTATTTTTAAAATGCCAATCGGCAACTATATCTGAAATGCCTATCGGCACCTATATCTGAAATGCCTTTCGGCATTTATATCTGAAATGCCTGTCGGCACCTATATTTGGAATGCCTATCGGCACCTATATTTTAAATGCCCATCGGCAACTATATCTGATATGCCTATCGGCACCTATATCTGAAATGCCTATCGGCACCTATTTTTGAAATGCCTATCGGAAACTACATCAGAAATGCCTATCGGCACCTATTTTTAAAATGCCAATCGGCAACTATATCTGAAATGTCTATCAGCACCCATATATGAAATGCCTATCGGCAACCATATCTGAAATGCCTATCGACACCTATATTTGAAATACCTATCGGCTTCTATATCTGAAATGCCTATCGGCACCTATTTTTAAAAAGCCAATCGGCAACTATATCTGAAATGCCTATCGGCACCTATATCTGAAATGCCTATCGGCACCTATTTTTGAAATGCCTATCGGAAGCTACATCTGAAATGCCTATCAGCACCTATATTTGCAATGCCTATCGGCAACCATATCTGGAATGCCTATCAGCACCTATATTTGAAATGCCTATTGGCTTCTTTATCTGAAATGCCTATCGGCACCTATTTTTAAAATGCCTATCGGCACCTATTTTTTAAATGCCAGTCGGCAACTATATCTGATATGCCTATCGGCCCTATATCTGAAATGCCTATCGGCACTTATTTTTGAAATTCCTATCGGAAACTACATCTGAAATGCCTATCGGCACCTATTTTTTAAATGCAAGTCGACAACTATATCTGATATGCCTATCGGCCCTATATCTGAAATGCCTATCGGCACTTATTTTTGAAATTCCTATCGGCAACTACATCTGAAATGCCTATCAGCACTTATATTTGAAATGCCTATCGGCAACCAAATCAGAAATGCCTATCGGCACCTATATCTGAAATGCCTTTCGGCATTTATATCTGAAATGCCTATCGGCACCTATATTTGAAATGCCTACCGGCACCTATATTATAAATGCCTATCGGCAACAATATCTGAAATGCTTATCGGCATCTATTTCTGAAATGCCTATCGGCAACTATATCTGAAATGCCTATCGGCACCTGTTTTTAAAATGCCAATTTGCAACTATATCTGAAATGCCTATCGGCACCTATTTTTAAAATGCCTATCGGCAACCAAATCAGAAATGCCTATCGGCACCTATATTTGAAATGCCTATCGGCACCTATATCTGAAATGCCTATCAGCACCTATATTTGAAATGCCTATCGGCAACCAAATCAGAAATGCCTATCGGCACCTATATTTGAAATGCCTATCGGCACCTATATCTGAAATGCCTATCGGCACCTATTTTTAAAATGCCAATCGGCGACTATATCAGAAATGCCTATCAGCACCCATATTTGAAATGCCTATCGGCAACCATATCTGAAATGCCTATCGACACCTATATTTGAAATACCTATCGGCTTCTTTATCTGAAATGCCTATCGGCACCTATTTTAAAAATGCCAATCGGCAACTTTATCTGAAATGCCTATTGGCATCTATTTCTAAAATGCCTATCGGCAACTATATCTGAAATGCCTATCGGCACAAATATTTGAACTGCCTATCGGCACCTATATTTGAAATACCTATCGGCTTCTATATCTGAAATGCCTATCGGCACCTATGTTTAAAATGCCAATCGGCAAATATATCTGAAATGCCTATCGGCACCTTTCTTTGAAATGCCTATCGGAAACTACATCTGAAATGCCTATCAGCACCTATATTTGAAATGCCTATCGGCAACCATATCTGGAATCCCTATCTGCACCTATATTTGAAATGCCTATCGGCTTCTATATCTGAAATGCCTATCGGCACCTATTTTTAAAATGCCAATCGGCAACTATATCTGAAATGCCTATCGGCACCTATATCTGAAATGCTTATCGGCACCTATTTTTGAAATGCCTATCGGAAAATACATCTGAAATGCCTATCAGCACCTATATTTGAAATGCCTATTGGCAACCAAATCAGAAATGCCTTTCGGCACTTATATCTGAAATGCCTTTCGGCATTTATATCTGAAATGCCTATCGGCACCTATATTTAAAATGCCTATCGGCACCTATATTTTAAATGCCTATCGGCAACTATATCTGATATGCCTATCGGCCCTATTTCTGAAATGCCTATCGGCACTTATTTTTGAAATTCCTATCGGAAACTACATCTGAAATGCCTATCGGCACCTATTTTTAAAATGCCAATCGGCAACTACATCTGAAATGCCTATCAGCAGCTATATTTGAAATGCCTATCGGCAACCAAATCAGAAATGCCTATCGGCACCTAAATCTGAAATGCCTTTCGGCATTTATATCTGAAATGCCTATCGGCACCTATATTTGAAATGCCTATCGGCACCTATATCTGAAATGCCTATCAGCACCTATTTTTAAAATGCCAATCGGCAAATATATCTGAAATGCCTATTAGCACCTATATCTGAAATGCCTATCGGCACCTATATTATAAATGCCTATCGGCAACAATATCTGAAATGCTTATCGGCATCTATTTCTGAAATGCCTATCAAAAACTATATCTGAAATGCCTATCGGCACCTGTTTTTAAAATGCCAATTTGCAACTATATCTGAAATGCCTATCGGCACCTATTTTTAAAATGCCTATCGGCAACCATATCTGAAATGCCTATCGGCACCTATATTTGAAATGCCTATTGGCACCTATATCTGAAATGCCTATCGGCACATATTTTTAAAATGCCAATCGGCAAATATATCTGAAATGCCTATTAGCACCTATATTTGAAATGCCTATCGGCTACTATATTTGAAATGCCTATCGGCACCTATATTTTAAATGCCTATCAGTAACTATATCTGAAATGCCTATCGGCATCTATTTCTGAAATGCATATCGGCGACTATATCTGAAATGCCTATCGGCACCTATATCTGAACTGCCTATCGGCACCTATATCTGAAATGCCTATCGGCAACTTTTTTTAAAATGCCAATCGGCAACTACATTTGAAATGACTATCAGCACCTATATCTGAAATCCCTATCGGCACCTATTTTTAAAATGACAATCGGCAAATATATCTGAAATGCCTATTAGCACCTATATTTGAAATGCCTATCGGCTACTATATTTGAAATGCCTATCGGCACCTATATTTTAAATGCCTATCGGCAACTATATCTGAAATGCCTATCGGCATCTATATCTGAAATGCATATCGGCGACTATATCTGAAATGCCTATTTGCACCTATATCTGAAATGCCTATCGGCACCTATATTATAAATGCCTATCGGCAACTATATCTGAAATGCCTATCGGCATCTATTTCTGAAATGCCTATAGGCAACTATATCTGAAATGCCAATAGGCATCTATTTCTGAAATGCCTATCGGCAACTATATCTGAAATGCCTATCGGCACCTGTTTTTAAAATGCCAATTTGCAACTATATCTGAAATGCCTATCGGCACCTATTTTTAAAATGCCTATCGGCAACTACATCTGAAATGCCTATCAGCACCTATATGTGAAATGCCTATCGGCAACCATATCTGATATGCCTATCGGCACCTAGATTTGAAATGCCTATCGGCACCTATATCTGAAATGCCTATCGGCACCTATTTTTAAAATGCCAATCGGCAAATATATCTGAAATGCCTATTAGCACCTATATTTGAAATGCCTATCGGCTACTATATTTGAAATGCCTATCAGCACCTATATTTGAGGCGTTGAGAATTATAGTGACCTAACCCACAAAATTTCAATATTTTCTTATGTCCATAAAGTAATCGGTTATTATCGAAAGTTTCGGTAGAAGAACGACCTAACCGCAGTTTAATCTACGAAACGGCTCTTGAACTGCGGTTAGGTTGTTCTTCTACCGAAACTTTCGATAATAACCGATTACTTTATGGACATAAGAAAATATTGAAATTTTGTGGGTTAGGCCACTATAATTCTCAACGCCTCATTTTAAAAGCCTATCGGCAACTATATCTGAAATGCCTATCGGCCTCTATTTCTGAAATGCATATCGGCGACTATATCTGAAATGCCTATCGGCACCTATATCTGAATTGCCTATCGGCACCATTTTTTAAAATGCCAATCGGCAACTATATCTGAAATGACTATCAGCACCTATATCTGAAATCCCTATCGGCACCTATTTTTAAAATGACAATAGGCAAATATATCTGAAATGCCTATCAGCACCTATATTTGAAATGCCTATCGGCAACCATATCTGAAATGCCTATCGGCAACTATATTTTAAATGCCTATCGGCACCCATATTTTAAATGCCTATCGGAAATTATATCTGAAATGCCTATTGGCATCTATCTCTGAAATACCTATTGGCAACTATATCTGAAATGCCTATCGGCACTAATATCTGAAATGCTTATCGGCACCTATATTTGAAATGCCTATCGGCACCTATTTTTAAAATGCCAATCGGCAACTATATCTTAAATGCCTATCAGCACCTATATTTAAATGCCTATCGGCAACCATATCTGAAATGCCTATCGGCACCAATATTTGAACTGCCTTTCGGCACCTATAATTGAAATGCCTATCGGCACCTATATTTTAAATGCCTATCGGCAACTATATCTGAAATGCCTATCGGCATCTATTTCTGATATGCCTATCGGCAACTATATCTGAAATGCCTATCGGCACCTATCTTTCAAATGCCTCTCGGCACCTATATCTAAAATGCCTATCGGCACGTATTTTTAAAATGCCAATCGGCATCTATATCTGAAATGCCTATCAGCACCTATATTTGAAATGCCTATCGGCAACCATATCTGAAATGCCTATCGGCACCTTTTTTTAAAATGCCAATCGGCGACTATATCTGAAATGCCTATCAGCACCTATATTTGAAATGCCTATCGGCACCTATATTTTAAATGCCTATCGGCAACTATATCTGAAATGCCTATCGGCATCTATTTCTGAAATGCCTATCGGCAACTCTATCTGAAATGCCTATCGGCACCAATATTTAAACAGATTATCGGCACCTATATTTGAAATGCCTATCGGCACCTATATATGAAATGCCTATCGGCACCTATTTTTAAATTGCCAATCGGCAACTATGTCTGAAATGCCTATCAGTACCTATATTTGAAATGCCTATCGGCAACCATAATTGAAATTCCTATCGGCACATATATTTGAAATGCCTATTGGCACCTATATTTTAAATGCCTATCGGAAAATATATCTGAAACGCCTATCGGCATCTATTTCTGAAATGCCTAACGGCACCTATATTTGAAATGCCTATCGGCACATATATTTTAAATGCCTATCGGCAACTATATCTGAAATGCCTATCGGCATCTATTTCTGAGATGCCTATCGGTACCAATATTTAAACTGCCTATCGGCACCTATATTTGAAATGCTTATCGGCAACTATATCTAAAATGCCTTTTGGCACCTATATCTGAAATGCCTAACGGCACCTATATCTGTAATGCCTATCGGCACCTATATTATAAATGCCTATCGGCAACTATATCTGAAATGCCTATCGGCATCTATTTCTGAAATGCCTATCGGCAACTTTATCTGAAATGCCAATCGGCATCTATTTCTGAAATGCCTATCGGCAACTATATCTGAAATGCCTATCATCACCAATTTTTAATCTGCCTATCGGCACCTATATTTGAAATGCCTATCGGCAACTATATCTGCAATGCCTATCAGGACCTGTTTTTAAAATGCCAATTGGCAACTATATCTGAAATGCCTATCGGCACCTATTTTTAAAATGCCTATCGGCAACTATATCTAAAATGCCTATCAGCACGTATATTTGAAATGCCTATCGGCAACCATATCTGAAATGCCTATCGGCAACTATATTTGAAATGCCTATCGGCTTCTATATCTGAAATGCCTATCAGCACCTATATTTGAAATGCCTATCGGCAACCATATCTGAAATGCCTATCGGCACCTATATTTGAAATGCCTATCGGCACTTATATCTGAAATGTCTATCGGCACATATTTTTAAAATGCCAATCGGCAAATATATCTGAAATGCCTATTAGCACCTATATTTGAAATGCCTATCGGCTACTATATTTGAAATGCCTATCGGCACCTATATTTTAAATGCCTATCGGCAACTATATCTAAAATGCCTATCGGCATCTATTTCTGAAATGCATATCGGCGACTATATCTGAAATGCCTATCGGCACCTATATCTGAAATGCCTATCGGCAACTATATCTGAAATGCCTATCGGCACTTTTTTTAAAATGCCAATCGGCAACTATATCTGAAATGACTATCAGCACCTATATCTGAAATTCCTATCGGCACCTATTTTTAAAATGACAATCGGCAAATATATCTAAATTGCCTATCAGCACCTATATTTGAAATGCCTATCGGCAACCATATCTGAAATGCCTATCGGCAACTATAGTTTAAATGCCTATCGGCACCTATATTTTAAATGCCTATCGGAAATTATATCTAAAATGCCTATCGGCATTTACATCTGAAATGCCTATCGGCAACTATATCTGAAATGCCTATCGGCACCAATATCTGAAATGCTTATCGGCAACTATATTTGAAATGCCTATCGGCACCTATTTTTAAAATGCCAATCGGCAACTATATCTTAACTGCCTATCAAAACCTATATTTAAATGCCTATCGGCAACCATATCTGAAATGCCTATCGGCACCAATATTTGAACTGCCTATCGGCACCTATATTTGAAATGCCTATCGGCACCTATATTTTACATGCCTATCGGCAACTATATCTAAAATGCCTATCGGCATCTATTTCTGAAATGCCTATCGGCAACTATATCTGAAATCCCCTTCGGCAACTATATCTGAAATGCCTATCGGCACCAATATTTGAACTGCCTATCGGCACCTATATTTGAATTGCCTATCGGCACCTATATTTGAAATGCCTATTGGCAACTATATCTGAAGGGCCTATCGGCATCTATTTCTGAAATGCCTATCGGCAACTATATCTGAAATGCCTATCGGCGCCAATATTTGAACTGCCTATCGGCACCTATATTTGAAATGCCTATCGGCAACTATATCTGAAATGTCTATCGGCCCCTATATCTGAAATGCCTATCGGCACCTATTTTTAAAATGCCAATCGGCAACTTTATTTGAAATGCCTATCAGCACCTATATTTGAAATGCCTATCGGCAAATATATCTAATATGCCTATCGGCACCTATATTTGAAATTCCTATCGGCATATATATCTGAAATGCCTATAGGCTTCAATATTTTAAATGCCTATCGGCAACTATATCTGATATACCTATCGGCATCTATTTCTGAAATGCCTATCGGCAACTATACCTGAAATGCCTATCGGCATCTATTTCTGAAATGCATATCGGCGACTATATCTGAAATGCCTATCGGCACCTATATCTGAAATGCCTATCGGCACCTATTTGTAAAATGCCAATCGGCAACTATATCTGAAATGCCTATCAGCACCTATATTTGAAATGCCTATCGGCAACCATATCTGAAATGCCTATCGGCAACTATAGTTTAAATGCCTATCGGCACCTATATTTTAAATGCCTATCGGAAATTATATCTAAAATGCCTATCGGCATTTATATCTGAAATGCCTATCGGCAACTATATCTGAAATGCCTATCGGCACCAATATCTGAAATGCTTATCGGCAACTATTTTTGAAATGCCTATCGGCACCTATTTTTAAAATGCCAATCGGCAACTATATCCTCACTGCCTATCAAAACCTATATTTAAATGCCTATCGGCAACCATATCTGAAATGCCTATCGGCACCAATATTTGAACTGCCTATCGGCACCTATATTTGAAATGCCTATCGGCACCTATATTTTACATGCCTATCGGCAACTATATCTAAAATGCCTATCGGCATCTATTTCTGAAATGCCTATCGGCAACTATATCTGAAATCCCCTTCGGCGACTATATCTGAAATGCCTATCGGCACCAATATTTGAACTGCCTATCGGCACCTATATTTGAATTGCCTATCGGCACCTATATTTGAAATGCCTATTGGCAACTATATCTGAAGGGCCTATCGGCATCTATTTCTGAAATGCCTATCGGCAACTATATCTGAAATGCCTATTAGCGCCAATATTTGAACTGCCTATCGGCACCTATATTTGAAATGCCTATCGGCAACTATATCTGAAATGTCTATCGGCCCCTATATCTGAAATGCCTATCGGCACCTATTTTTAAAATGCCAATCGGCAACTCTATCTGAAATGCCTATCAGCACCTATATTTGAAATGCCTATCGGCAAATATATCTAATATGCCTATCGGCACCTATATTTGAAATTCCTATCGGCATATATATCTGAAATGCCTATAGGCTTCAATATTTTAAATGCCTATCGGCAACTATATCTGATATACCTATCGGCATCTATTTCTGAAATGCCTATCGGCAACTATACCTGAAATGCCTATCGGCATCTATTTCTGAAATGCATATCGGCGACTATATCTGAAATGCCTATCGGCACCTATATCTGAAATGCCTATCGGCACCTATTTGTAAAATGCCAATCGGCAACTATATCTGAAATGCCTATCAGCACCTATATTTGAAATGCCTATCGGCAACCATATCTATTATGCCTATCGGCACCTATATATGAAATTACTATCGGCACATATATCTAAAATGCCTTTAGGCACCTATATTTTAAATGCCTATCGGTAACTATATCTGAAATGACTATCGGTATCTATTTCTGAAATGCATATCGGCGACTATATCTGAAATGCCTATCGGCACTTATATCTGAAATGCCTATCGGCACCTATATCTAAAATGCCTATCGGCACCTATTTTTAAAATGCCAATCGGCAACTATATCTGAAATGCCTATCGGCACCTATATCTGAAATGCCTATCGGCACCTATTTTTGAAATGCCTATCGGAAACTACATCTGAAATGCCTATCAGCAACTATATTTGAAATTCCTATCGGCAACCATATCTGGAATGCCTATCGGCACCTATATTGGAAATGCCTATCGGCTTCTATATCTGAAATGCCTATCGGCACCTATTTTTAAAATGCCAATCGGACACTATATCTGAAATGCCTATCGGCACCTATATCTGAAATGCCTATCGGCACCTATTTTTGAAATGCCTATCGGACACCACATCTGAAATGCCTATCAGCATTTACATTTGAAATGCCTATCAGCAACCAAATCAGAAATGCCTATCGGCACCTATATTTGAAACGCCTATCGGCACCTATATCTGAAATGCCTATCAGCACCTATATTTGAAAAGCCTATCGGCAACTATAATTGAAATGCCTTTCGGCATTTATATCTGAAATGCCTATCGGCACATATATTTGATATGCCTATCGGCACCTATATTTTAAATGCCTATCGGCAACTATATCTGGAATGCCTATCGGCACCTATATTTGAAATGCCTATCGGCTTCTATATCTGAAATGCCTATCGGCACCTATTTTTAAAATGCCAATCGGCAACTGTATCTGAAATGCCTATCGGCACCTATATCTGAAATGCCTTTCGGCATTTATATCTGAAATGCCTGTCGGCACCTATATTTGAAATGCCCATCGGCACCTATATTTTAAATGCCCATCGGCAACTATATCTGATATGCCTATCGGCACCTATATCTGAAATGCCTATCGGCACCTATTTTTGAAATGCCTATCGGAAACTACATCAGAAATGCCTATCGGCACCTATTTTTAAAATGCCAATCGGCAACTATATCTGAAATGTCTATCAGCACCCATATATGAAATGCCTATCGGCAACTATATCTGAAATGCCTATCGACACCTATATTTGAAATACCTATCGGCTTCTATATCTGAAATGCCTATCGGCACTTATTTTTAAAATGCCAATCGGCAACTATATCTGAAATGCCTATCGACACCTATATCTGAAATGCCTATCGGCACCTATTTTTGAAATGCCTATCGGAAACTACATCTGAAATGCCTATCAGCACCTATATTTGCAATGCCTATCGGCAACCATATCTGGAATGCCTATCAGCACCTATATTTGAAATGCCTATTGGCTTCTTTATCTGAAATGCCTATCGGCACCTATTTTTAAAATGCCTATCGTCACCTATTTTTAAAATGCCAATCGGCAACTATATCTAAAATGCCTATCGGCACCTAGATCTAAAATGCCTATCAGCACCTATTTTTGAAATTCCTATCGGAAAATACATCTGAAATGCCTATCAGCACCTATATTTTAAATGCCTATCGGCAACTATATCTGATTTGCCTATCGGCACATATATCTGAAATGCCTATCGGCACCTATTTTTGAAATGCCTATCGGAAACTACATCTGAAATGCCTATCGGCACTTATTTTTAAAATGCCAATCGGCAACTATATCTGAAATGCCTATCGGCACCTACATCTGAAATGCCTATCGGCAACCAAATCAGAAATGCCTATCGGCACCTATATTTAAAATGTCTATCGGCACCTATATCTGAAATGCCTATCAGCACCTATATTTGAAATGCCTATCGGCAACCAAATCAGAAATGCCTATCGGCATCTATATTTGAAATGCCTATCGGCGCCTATATCTGAAATGCCTATCGGCACCTATTTTTAAAATGCCAATCGGCAACTATATCTGAAATGCCTATCAGCACCCATATTTGAAATGCCTATCGGCAACCATATCTGAAATGCCTATCCGCACCTACATCTCAAATGCCTATCGGCACCTATTTTTGAAAAGCCTATCAGAAACTACATCTGAAATGCCTATCGGCACCTATTTTTAAAATGCCAATCGGCAACTATATCTGAAATGCCTCTCGGCACCTATTTTTGAAATGCCTATCGGAAACTACATCTGAAATGCCTATCAGCACCTATATTTGAAATGCCTATCGGCAACCATATCTGAAATGCCTATCGACACCTATATTTGAAATACCTATCGGCTTCTATATCTGAAATACCTATCGGCACCTATTTTTAAAATGCCAATCGGCAACTATATCTGAAATGCCTATCGGCACCTATTTTTGAAATGCCTATCGGAAACTACATCTGAAATGCCTATCAGCACCTACATTTGAAATGCCTATCGGCTTCTATATCCGAAATGCCAATCAGCACCTATTTTTAAAATGCCAATCGGAAACTATATCTGATATGCCTATCGGCACCTATATCTGAAATGCCTATCGGCACCTATTTTTAAAATGCCAATCGGCAACTATATCTGAAATGCCTATCAGCACCTATATTTGAAATGCCTATCAGCAACCATATCTGAAATGCCTATCGACACCTATATTTGAAATGCCTATCAGCACCTACATTTGAAATGCCTATCGGCTTCTATATCCGAAATTCCAATCAGCACCTATTTTTAAAATGCCAATCGGAAACTATATCTGATATGCCTATCGGCACCTATATCTGAAATGCCTATCGGCACCTATTTTTGAAATGCCTATCGGAAACTACATCTGAAATGCCTATCAGCACCTATATTTGAAGTGCCTATCGGCCACCATATCTGAAATGCCTGTCGTCACCTATATTTGAAATACCTATCGGCTTCTATATCTGAAATCCCTATCGGCACCTATTTTTAAAATGACAATCGGCAACTATATCTGAAATGCCTATCGACACCTATATCTGAAATGCCTATCGGCACCTATTTTTGAAATGCCTATCGGAAACTACATCTGAAATGCCTATCAGCACCTATATTTGAAATGCCTATCGGCAACAATATCTGAAATGCCTATCGGCACCTATATTTGAAATGCCTATCGGCATCTATATCTGAAATGCCTATCGGCACCTATTTTTGAAATGCCAATTGGCAACTATATCTGAAATGCCTATCGGCACCTATATCTGAAATGCCTATCGGCACCTTTTTTTGAAATGCCTATCGGAAACTATATCTGAAATGCCTATCAGCACCTATATTTGAAATGCCTATCGGCAACCAAATCAGAAATGCCTATCGGCACCTATATTTTAAATTCCTATCGGCAACCATTTCTGATATGCCTATCGGCACCTATATCTGAAATGCCTATCGGCACCTATTTTTGAAATGCCTATCGAAAACTACATTTGAAATGCCCATCGGCACCTATTTTTGAAATGCCAATCGGCAACTATATCTGAAATGCCTATCGGCACCTATTTTTGAAATGCCTATCGGAAACTACATCTTAAATGCCTATCAGCACCTATATTTGAAATGAATGTCGGCAACCAAATCAGAAAAGCCTATCGGCACCTATATTTGAAATGCCTATCGGCAACCATATCTGGAATGCCTATCGGCACCTATATTTGAAATGCCTATGGGCTTCTATATCTGAAATGCCTATCGGCACCTATTTTTAAAATGACAGTCGGCAACTATATCTGAAATGCCTATCGGCACCTATATCTGAAATGCTTATTCGGCACCTATTTTTGAAATGCCTATCGGAAACTACATCTTAAATGCCTATCAGCACCTATATTTGAAATGCCTATCGGCAACCAAATCAGAAATGCCTTTCGGCACCTATATCTGAAATGCCTTTCGGCATTTGTATCTTAAATGCCTATCGGCACCTATATTTAAAATGCCTATCGGCAACTATATTTTAAATGCCTATCGGCAACTATATCTGATATGCCTATCGGCCCTATATCTGAAATGCCTATCGGCACTTATTTTTGAAATTCCTATCGGAAACTACATCTGAAATGCCTATCGGCACCTATTTTTAAAATGCCAATCGGCAACTACATCTGAAATGCCTATCAGCACCTATATTTGAAATGCCTATCGGCAACCAAATCAGAAATGCCTATCGGCACCTATATCTGAAATGCCTTTCGGCATTTATATCTGAAATGCCTATAGGCACCTATATTTGAAATGCCTATGGGCACTTATATATTTGAAATGCCTATCGGCAACTATATCTGATATGCCTATCGGCATCTATATCTGAAATGCCTATCGGCACCTATTTTTAAAATGCCTATCGGAAACTACATCTGAAATGCCTACCGGCACCTATTTTTAAAATGCCAATCGGCAACTATATCTGAAATGCCTATCGGCACGTATATCTGAAATGCCTATCGGCACCTTTTTTTGAAATGCCTATCGGAAACTACATCTGAAATGCCTATCAGCACCTATATTTGAAGTGCCTATTGGCCACCATATCTGAAATGCCTATCGACATCTATATTTGAAATATCTATCGGCTTCTATATCTGAAATACCTATCGGCACCTATTTTTAAAATGATAATCGGCAACTATATCTGAAATGCCTATCGGAAACTACATCTGAAATGCCTATCAGCACCTATATTTGAAATGCCTATCGGCAACCAAATTGGAAATGCTTATCGGCACCTATATCTGAAATGCCTTTCGGCATTTATATCTGAAATGCCTCTCGGCATTTATATCTGAAATGCCTATCGGCACCTATATTTGAAATGCCTATCGGCACCTATATTTTAAATGCCTATCGGCAACTATATCTGATATGCTTATCGGCATCTATATCTGAAATGCCTATCGGCACCTATTTTTGAAATGCCTATCGGAAACTACATCTGAAATGCCTATCGGCACCTATTTTTAAAATGCCAATCGGCAACTATATCTGAACTGCCTATCGGCACCTATATCTGAAATGCCTATCGGCACCTATTTTTGAAATGCCTATCGGAAACTACATCTGAAATGCCTATCAGCACCTATATTTGAAATGCCTATGGGCAACCATATCTGAAATGCCTATCGACACCTATATTTGAAATACCTATCGGCTTCTATATCTGAAATGCCTATCGGCACCTATTTTAAAAATGCCAATCGGCAACTATATCTGAAATGCCTATTGGCACCTATATCTAAAATACCTATCGGCACCTATTTTTGAAATGCCTATTAGAAACTACATCTGAAATGTCTATCAGCACCTATATTTGAAATGCCTATCGGCAACCATATCTGGAATGCCTATCGGCACCTATATTTAAAATGACTATCGGCTTCTATATCTAAAATGCCTATTGACACCTATTTTTAAAATGCCAATCGGCAACTATATCTGAAAAGCCTATCGGCACCTATATCTGAAATGCCTATCGGCACCTATTTTTGAAATGCCTATCGGAAACTACATCTGAAATGCCTATCAGCACCTATATTTGATATGCCTATCGGCAACCAAATCAGAAATGCCTATCGGCACCTATATTTGAAATGCCTATCGGCAACTATATTTGAAATGCCTTTCGGCACATATATCTGAAATTCCTATCGGCACCTATATTTGATATGCCTATCGGCACCTATATTGTAAATGCCTATCGGCAACTATATCTGAAATGCCTATCGGCATCTATTTCAGAAATACCTATCGGCAACCATATCTCAAATGCCTATCGGCACCTATATTTGAAATGCCTATCGGCACTTATTTCTGAAATGCCTATCGGCACCTATTTTTAAAATGCCAATCGGCAACTATATCTGAGATGCCTATCAGCACCTATATTTGAAATGCCTATCGGCAACCAAATCAGAAATGCCTATCGGCACCTATATTTAAAATGCCTATCGGCAGCTATATCTGAAATGCCTATCAGCACCTATATCTGAAATGCCTATCGGCAACCAAATCAGAAATTCCTATCGGCACCTATATTTGAATTACCTATCGGCTTCTATATCTGAAATGCCTATCGGCACCTATTTTTAAAATGCCAATCGGCAACTATATCTGAAATGCCTATCGGCACTTATATCTGAAATGCCTATCGGCACCTATTTTTGAAATGCCTATCGGAAACTACATCTGAAATGCCTATCAGCACCTATATTTTAAATGCCTATCGGCAACCATATCTGGAATGCCTATCGGCACCTATATTCGAAATGCCTATCCGCTTTTATATCTGAAATGCCTATCGGCACCTATTTTTAAAATGCCAATCGGCAACTATATCTGAAATGCCTATCGGCACCTATATCTGAAATGCCCATCGGCACCTATTTTTGAAATGCCTATCGGAAACTACATCTGAAATGCCTATCAGCACCTATATTTGAAATGCCTATCGGCAACCATATCTGGATTGCCTATAGGCAACTATATTTAAAATGCCTATCGGCTTCTATATCTGAAATGCCTATCGGCACCTATTTTTAAAATGCCAATCGGCAACTATATCTGAAATGCCTATCGGCACCTATATCTGAAATGCCTATCGGCAACTATTTTTGAAATGCCTATCGGAAACTACATCTGAAATGCCTATCAGCACATATATTTGAAATGCCTATCGGCAACCATATCTGGAATGTTTATCGGCACCTATATTTGAAATGCCTATCGGCTTCTATATCGGAAATGCCTATCGGCACCTATTTTTAAAATGCCAATCGGCAACTATATCTGAAATGCCTATCGGCACCTATATCTGAAATGCCTATCGGCACCTATTTTTGAAATGCCTATCGGAAACTACATCTGAAATGCCTATCAGCACCTATATTTGAAATGCCTATCGGCATCCAAATCAGAAATGCCTATCGGCACCTATATCTGAAATGCCTTTCGGCATTTATATCTGAAATGCTTATCGGCACTTATTTTTTAAATGCCTATCGGCAACTATATCTGATATGCCTATCGTTACCTATATCTGAAATGCCTTTTGGCCCCTATTTTTAAAATGCCAATCGGCAACTATATCTGAAATGCCTATCGGCACCTACATCTGAAATGCCTATCGGCACCTATTTTTGAAATGCCTATCGGAAACTACATCTGAAAAGCCTATCAGCACCCATATTTAAAATGCCTATCGGCAACCAAATCAGAAATGCCTATCGGCACCTATATCTGAAATGCTTTTCGGCATTTATATCTGAAATGGCTATCGGCACCTATATTTGAAATGGCTATCGGCACCTATATTTTAAATGCCTATCGGCAACTATATCTGATATGCCTATCGGCACCTATATCTGAATAGCCTATCGGCACCTATTTTTGAAATGCCTATCGGAAACTACATCTGAAATGCCTATTGGCACCTATTTTTAAAATGCCAATCGGCAACTATATCTGAAATGCCTATCGGCACCTATATCTGAAAAATCTATCGGCACCTATTTTTGAAATGCCTATCGGAAACTACATCTGAAATGCCTATCAGCACCCATATTTGAAATGCCTATCGGCAACCATATCTGAAATGCCTATCGACACCTATATTTGAAACACCTATCTGCTTCTATATCTGAAATGCCTATCGGCACCTATGTCTGAAATGCCTATCGGCACCTTGTTTTGAAATGCCTATCGGAAACTACATCTGAAATGCCTATCAGCACCTATATTTGAAATGCCTATCGGTAACCAAATCAGAAATGCCTATCAGCACCTATATCTGAAATGCCTTTCGGCATTTATATCTGAAATGCCTATCGGCACCTATATTTGAAATGCCTATCGGAAACTACATCTGAAATGCCTATCAGCACCTATATTTGAAATGCCTATCGGCAACCATATCTGGAATGCCTATCGGCACCTATATTTGAAATGACTATCGGCTTCTATATCTGAAATGCCTATCGGCACCTATTTTTAAAATGCCAATCGGCAACTATATCTGAAATGCCTATCGGCACCTCTATTTGAAATGCCTATCGGCAAACAAATCAGAAATGCCTATCGGCACCTATATTTGAAATGCCTATCGGCAACTATTATTGAAATGCCTTTCGGCATTTATATCTGAAATGCCTATCGGCACCTATATTTGATATGCCTATCGGCACCTATATTGTAAATGCCTATCGGCAACTATATTTTAAATGCCTATCGGCAACTATATCTGATATGCCTATCGGCCCTATATCTGAAATGCCTATCGGCACTTATTTTTGAAATTCCTATCGGAAACTACATCTGAAATGCCTATCGGCACCTATTTTTAAAATGCCAATCGGCAACTACATCTGAAATGCCTATCAGCACCTATATTTGAAATGCCTATCGGCAACCAAATCAGAAATGCCTATCGGCACCTATATCTGAAATGCCTTTTGGCATTTATATCTGAAATGCCTATAGGCACCTATATTTGAAATGCCTATCGGCACTTATATATTTGAAATGCCTATCGGCAACTATATCTGATATGCCTATCGGCACTTATATCTGAAATGCCTATCGGCACCTATTTTTAAAATGCCTATCGGAAACTACATCTGAAATGCCTACCGGCACCTATTTTTAAAATGCCAATCGGCAACTATATCTGAAATGCCTATCGGCACCTATATCTGAAATGCCTATCGGCACCTTTTTTTGAAATGCCTATCGGAAACTACATCTGAAATGCCTATCAGCACCTATATTTGAAGTGCCTATTGGCCACCATATCTGAAATGCCTTTCGACACCTATATTTGAAATATCTATCGGCTTCTATATCTAAAATGCCTATCGGCACCTATTTTTAAAATGATAATCGGCAACTATATCTGAAATGCCTATCGGAAACTACATCTGAAATGCCTATCAGCACCTATATTTGAAATGCCTATCGGCAACCAAATCGGAAATGCTTATCGGCACCTATATCTGAAATGCCTTTCGGCATTTATATCTGAAATGCCTCTTGGCATTTATATCTGAAATGCCTATCGGCACCTATATTTGTAATGCCTATCGGCACCTATATTTTAAATGCCTATCGGCAACTATATCTGATATGCTTATCGGCATCTATATCTGAAATGCCTATCGGCACCTATTTTTTAAATGCCAATCGGCAACTATATCTGAACTGCCTATCGGCACCTATATGTGAAATGTCTATCGGCACCTATTTTTGAAATGCCTATCGGAAACTACATCTGAAATGCCTATCAGCACCTATATTTGAAATGCCTATGGGCAACCATATCTGAAATGCCTATCGACACCTATATTTGAAATACCTATCGGCTTCTATATCTGAAATGCCTATCGGCACCTATTTTTAAAATGCCAATCGGCAACTATATCTGAAATGCCTATTGGCACCTATATCTAAAATACCTATCGGCACCTATTTTTGAAATGCCTATTAGAAACTACATCTGAAATGTCTATCAGCACCTATATTTGAAATGCCTATCGGCAACCATATCTGGAATGCCTATCGGCACCTATATTTGAAATGACTATCGGCTTCTATATCTGAAATGCCTATTGACACCTATTTTTAAAATGCCAATCGGCAACTATATCTGAAATGCCTATCGGCACCTATATCTGAAATGCCTATCGGCACCTATTTTTGAAATGCCTATCGGAAACTACATCTGAAATGCCTATCAGCACCTATATTTGATATGCCTATCAGCAACCAAATCAGAAATGCCTATCGGCACCTATATTTAAAATGCCTATCGGCAACTATATTTGAAATGCCTTTCGGCATTTATATCTGAAATTCCTATCGGCACCTATATTTGATATGCCTATCGGCACCTATATTTAAATGCCTATCGGCAACTATATCTAAAATGCCTATCGGCATCTATTTCTGAAATACCTATCGGCAACTATATCTGAAATGCCTATCGGCACCTATTTTTGAAATGCCTATCGGCACTTATATCTGAAATGCCTATCGGCACCTATTTTCAAAATGCCAATCGGCAACTATATCTGAGATGCCTATCAGCACCTATATTTGAAATGCCTATCGGCAACCAAATCAGAAATTCCTATCGGCACCTATTTTTGAAATGCCTATCGGCACCTATATCTGAAATGCCTATCAGCTCCTATATTTGAAATGCCTAGCGGCAACTATATTTGAAATGCCTTACGGCATTTTCTGAAATGCCTATCGGCACCTATATTTGATATGCCTATCGGCACCTTTATTTTATATGCCTATCGGCAACTATATCTGAAATGCCTATCGGCATCTATTTCTGAAATGCCTATCGGCAACTATATCTGAAATGCCTATCGGCACCTATATTTGAAATGCCTATCGGCGCCTATATCCGAAATGCCTATCGGCTCCTATTTTTAAAATGCCAATCGGCAACTATATCCGAAATGCCTATCAGCACCTATATTTGAAATGCCTATCGGCAACCAAATCAGAAATGCCTATCGGCACCTATATTTAAAATGCCTATCGGCACCTATATCTGAAATACCTATCAGCACCTATATTTCAAATGCCTATCGGCAACCAAATCAGAAATTCTTATCGGCACCTATATTTGAATTACCTATCGGCTTCTATATCTGAAATGCCTATCGGCACCTATTTTTAAAATGCCAATCGGCAACTATATCTGAAATGCCTATCGGCACCTATATCTGAAATGCCTATCGGCACCTATTTTTGAAATGCCTATCGGAAACTACATCTGAAATGCCTATCAGCACCTATATTTTAAATGCCTATCGGCAACCATATCTGGAATGCCTATCGGCACCTATATTTGAAATGCCTATCCGCTTTTATATCTGAAATGCCTATCGGCACCTATTTTTAAAATGCCAATCGGCAACTATATCTGAAATGCCTATCGGCACCTATATCTGAAATGCCCATCGGCACCTATTTTTGAAATGCCTATCGGAAACTACATCTGAAATGCCTATCAGCACATATATTTGAAATGCCTATCAGCAACCATATCTGGATTGCCTATAGGCACCTATATTTAAAATGCCTATCGGCTTCTATATCTGAAATGCCTATCGGCACCTATATCTGAAATGCCTATCGGCACCTATTTTTGAAATGCCTATCGGAAACTACATCTGAAATGCCTATCAACATCTATATTTGAAATGCCTATCGGCACCTATATCTGAAATGCCTTTCGGCATTTATATCTGAAATGCTTATCGGCACCTATTTTTTAAATGCCCATCGGCAACTATATCTGATATGCCTATCGGCACCTATATTTGAAATGCCTATCGGCACCTATTTTTAAAATGCCAATCGGCAACTATATCTGAAATGCCTATCGGCACCTACATCTGAAATGCCTATCGGCACCTATTTTTGAAATGCCTATCAGAAACTACATCTGATAAGCCTATCAGCACCCATATTTGAAATGCCTATCGGCAACCAAATCAGAAATGCCTATCGGCACCTATATCTGAAATGCCTTTCGGCATTTATATCTGAAATGGCTATCGGCACCTATTTTTGAAATGGCTATCGGCACCTATATTTTAAATGCCTATCGGCAACTATATCTGATATGCCTATCGGCACCTATATCTGAATAGCCTATCGGCACCTATTTTTGAAATGCCTATCGGAAACTACATCTGAAATGCCTATTGGCACCTATTTTTAAAATGCCAATCGGCAACTATATCTGAAATGCCTATCGGCACCTATATCTGAAATGTCTATCGGCACCTATTTTTGAAATGCCTATCGGAAACTACATCTGAAATGCCTATCAGCACCTATATTTGAAATGCCTATCGGCAACCATATCTGAAATGCCTATCGACACCTATATTTGAAATACCTATCTGCTTCTATATCTGAAATGCCTATCGGCACCTATTTTTAAAATGCCAATCGGCACCTATGTCTGAAATGCCTATCGGCTCCTTGTTTAGAAATGCCTATCGGAAACTACATCTGAAATGCCTATCAGCACCTATATTTGAAATGCCTATCGGTAACCAAATCAGAAATGCCTATCAGCACCTATATCTGAAATGCCTTTCGGCATTTATATCTGAAATGCCTACCGGCACCTATATTTGAAATGCCTATCGGAAACTACATCTGAAATGCCTATCAGCACCTATATTTCAAATGCCTATCGGCAACCATATCTGGAATGCCTATCGGCACCTATATTTGAAATGCCTATCGGCTTCTATATCTGAAATGCCTATCGGCACCTATTTTTAAAATGCCAATCGGCAACTATATCTGAAATGCCTATTGGCACCTATATCTGAAATGCCTATCGGCACCTATTTTTGAAAAGCCTATCGGAAACTACATCTGAAATGCCTATCAGCACCTATATTTGAAATGCCTATCGGCAAACAAATCAGAAATGCCTATCGGCACCTATATTTGAAATGCCTATCTGCAACTATATTTGAAATGCCTTTCGGCATTTATATCTGAAATGCCTATCGGCACCTATATTTGAAATGCCTATCGGCACCTATATCAGAAATGCCTATCGGCACCTATTTTTAAAATGCCAATCGGCAACTATATCTAAAATGCCTATCGGCACCTATATCTGAAATGCCTATCGGCACCTATTTTTGAAATGCCTATCGGAAACTACATCTAAAATGCCTATCAGCACCTATATTTGAAATGCCTATCGGCAACTATATTTGAAATGCCTTTCGGCATTCATATCTGAAATGCCTATCGGCACCTATATTTGATATGCCTATCGGCACCTATATTTTAAATGCCTATCGGCAACTATATCTGAAATGCCTTTCGGCATTTATTTCTGAAATGCCTATCGGCAACTATATCTGAAATGCCTATCGGCACCTATATTTGAAATGCCTATCGGCACCTATATCTGAAATGCCTATCAGCTCCTATATTTGAAATGCCTATCGGCAACTATATTTGAAATGCCTTTCGGCATTTATATCTGAAATGCCTATCGGCACCTATATTTGATATGCCTATCGGCACCTATATTTTATATGTCTATCGGCAACTACATCTGAAATGCCTATCGGCATCTATTTCTGAAATGCCTATCGGCAACTATATCTGAAATGCCTATCGGCACCTAAATTTGAAATGCCTATCGGCACCTATATCTGATATGCCTATCGGCACCTATTTTTAAAATGCCAATCGGCAACTATATCTAAAAATGCCTATCAGCACCCCTATTTGAAATGCCTATCGGCAACCATATCTAAAATGCCCATCGACACCTATATTTGAAATACCTATCGGCCTCTATATCTGAAATGCCTATCGGCAACTATATCTGGAATGCCTATCGGTACCTATATTTGAAATGCCTATCGGCTTCTATATCTGAAATGCCTATCGGCACCTATTCTTAAAATGCCAATCGGCAACTATATCTGAAATGCCTAACGGCACCTATAACTGAAATGCCTATCGGCACCTATAACTGAAATGCCTATCGGCACCTATTTTTGAAATGCCTATCGTAAACTACATTTGAAAAGCCTATCAGCACCTATATTTGAAATGCCTATCGGCAACCAAATCAGAAATGCCTATCGGCACCTATATCTGAAATGCCTTTTGGCATTTATATCTGAAATGCCTATCGGCACCTATATTTGAAATGGCTATCGGCACCTATATTTTAAATGCCTATCGGCAACTATATCTGATATGCCTATCGGCACTTATATCTGAAATGCCTACCGGCACCTATTTTTGAAATGCCTATCGGAAACTACATCTGAAATGCCTATCGGCACCTATTTTTAAAATGCCAATCGGCAACTATATCTGAAATGCCTATCGGCACCTATATCTGAAATGCCTATCGGCACCTATTTTTGAAATGCCTATCGGAAACTACATCTGAAATGCCTATCAGCACCGATATTTAAAATGCATATCGGCACCTATATCTGAAATGCCTATCGGCAACTATTTTTGAAATGCCTATCGGAAACTACATGTGAAATGCCTATCAGCACCTATATTTGAAATGCCTATCGGCAACCATATCTGGAATGCCTATCGGCACCTATATTTGAAATGCCTATCGGCTTCTATATCTGAAATGCCTATCGGCACCTATATCTAAAATGCCTATTGGCACCTATTTTTGAAATGCCTATCGGAAACTACATCTGAAATGCCTGTCAGCACCTATATTTGAAATGCCTATCGGCATCCAATTCAGATATGCCTATCGGCACCTATGTCTGAAATGCCTTTCGGCATTTATATCTGAAATGTCTATCGGCACCTATATTTGAAATGCCTATCGGCAACCACATCTGGAATGCCTATCGGCACCTATATTTGAAATGCCTATCGGCTTCTATATCTGAAATGCCTATTGGCACCTATTTTTAAAATGCCAATCGGCAACTATATCTGAAATGCCTATCGGCACCTATATCTGAAGTGCCTATCGGCACCTATTTTTGAAATGCCTATCGGAAACTACATCTAAAAAGCCTATCAGCACCTATATTTGAAATGCATATCGGCAACCAAATCAGAAATGCCTATCGGCACCTATATCTGAAATGCCTTTCGGCGTTTATATCTAAAATGGCTATCGGCACCTATATTTGAAATGGCTATCGGCACCTATATTTTAAATGCCTATCGGCAACTATATCTGATATGCCTATCGGCACCTATATCTATAATGCCTATCGGCACCTATTTTTGAAATGCCTATCGGAAACTACATCTGAAATGCCTATCGGCACCTATATTTGAAATGCCTATCGGCAACCATATCTGGAATGCCTATCAGCACCTATATTTGAAATGCCTATCGGCTTCTATATCTGAAATGCCTATCGGCACCTATTTTTAAAATGCCAATCGGCAACTATATCTGAAATGCCTATCGGCACCAATATCTGAAATGCCTATCGGCATCTATTTATGAAATGCCTATCGGAAACTACATCTGAAATGCCTATCAGCACCTATATTTGAAATGGCTATCAGCAAACATATCTTAAATGCCAATCGACACCTATCTTTGAAATACCTATCGGCTTCTATATCTGAAATGCCTATCGGCACCTATTTTTAAAATGCTAATCGGCAACTATATCTGAAATGCCTATCGGCACCTATGTCTGAAATGCCTCTCGGCACCTTGTTTTGAAATGCCTATCGGAAACTACATCTGAAATGCCTAGCAGCACCTATATTTGAAATGCCTATCGGCAACCAAATCAGAAATGCCTATCGGCACCTATATCTGAAATGCCTTTCGGCATTTATATCTGAAATGCCTATCGGCACCTATATTTGAAATGCCTATCGGCACCTATATTTTAAATGCCTATCGGCAACTATATCTGATATGCCTATCGGCACGTATATCTGAAATGCCTATCGGCACCTATTTTTTAAATGCCTATCGGAAACTACATCTGAAATGCCTATCAGCACCTATATTTGAAATGCCTATCGACAACCATATCTAGAATGCCTATCGGCACCTATATTTGAAATGCCTATCGGCTTCTATATCTGAAATGCCTATCGGCACCTATTTTTAAAATGCCAATCGGCAACTATATCTGAAGTGCCTATCGGCACCTATATCTGAAATGCCTATCGGCACCTATTTTTGAAATGCCTATCGGAAACTACATCTGAAATGTCTATCAGCACGTATATTTGAAATGCCTATCGGCAACCAAATCAGAAATGCCTATCGGCACCTATATTTTAAATGCCTATCGGCAACTATATCTGATATGCCTATCGGCACCTATATCTGAATAGCCTATCGGCACATATTTTTGAAATGCCTATCGGAAACTACATCTGAAATGCCTATTGGAACCTATTTTTAAAATGCCAATCGGCAACTATATCTGAAATGCCTATCGGCACCTATATCTGAAATGTCTATCGGCACCTATTTTTGAAATGCCTATCGGAAACTACATCTGAAATGCCTATCAGCACCTATATTTAAAATGCCTATCGGCAACCATATCTGAAATGCCTATCGACACCTATATTTGAAATACTTATCTGCTTCTATATCTGAAATGCCTATCGGCACCTATTTTTAAAATGCCAATCGGCACCTATGTCTGAAATGCCTATCGGCACCTTGTTTTGAAATGCCTATCGGAAACTACATCTGAAATGCCTATCAGCACCTATATTTGAAATGCCTATCGGTAACCAAATCAGAAATGCCTATCAGCACCTATATCTGAAATGCCTTTCGGCATTTATATCTGAAATGCCTATCGGCACCTATATTTGAAATGCCTATCGGAAACTACATCTGAAATGCCTATCAGCACCTATATTTGAAATGCCTATCGGCAACCATATCTGGAATGCCTATCGGCACCTATATTTGAAATGCCTATCGGCTTCTATATCTGAAATGCCTATCGGCACCTATTTTTAAAATGCCAATCGGCAACTATATCTGAAATGCCTATCGGCACCTATATCTGAAATGCCTATCGGCACCTATTTTTGAAAAGCCTATCGGAAACTACATCTGAAATGCCTATCAGCACCTATATTTGAAATGCCTATCGGCAAACAAATCAGAAATGCCTATCGGCACCTATATTTGAAATGCCTATCGGCAACAATATTTCAAATGCCTTTCGGCATTTATATCTGAAATGCCTATCGGCACCTATATTTGATATGCCTATCGGCACCTATATTTGATATGCCTATCGGCACCTATATTTTAAATGCCTATCGGCAACTTAATCTGAAATGCCTTTCGGAATCTATTTCTGAAATGCCTATCGGCAACTATGTCTGAAATGCCTATCGGCACCTATATTTGAAATGCCTATCGGCACCTATATCTGAAATGCCTATCGGCACCTATTTTTAAAATGCCAATCGGCAACTATATCTGAAATGCCTATCATCACCTATATTTGAAATGCCTATCGGCACCTATTTTTAAAATGCCAATCGGCAACTATATCTGAAATGCCTATCGGCACCTATATCTGAAATGCCTATCGGCACCTATTTTTGAAATGCCTATCAGAAACTACATCTAAAATGCCTATCAGCACCTATATTTGAAATGCCTATCGGCAACCAAATCAGAAATGCCTATCGGCAACTATATTTGAAATGCCTATCGGCAACTATATTTGAAATGCCTTTCGGCATTCATATCTGAAATGCCTATCGGCACCTATATTTGATATGCCTATCGGCACCTATATTTTAAATGCCTATCGGCAACTATATCTGAAATGCCTTTCGGCATCTATTTCTGAAATGCCTATCGGCAACTATATCTGAAATGCCTATCGGCACCTATATTTGAAATGCCTATCGGCACCTATATCTGAAATGCCTATCAGCTCCTATATTTGAAATGCCTATCGGCAACTATATTTGAAATGCCTTTCGGCATTTATATCTGAAATGCCTATCGGCACCTATATTTGATATGCCTATCGGCACCTATATTTTATATGTCTATCGGCAACTACATCTGAAATGCCTATCGGCATCTATTTCTGAAATGCCTATCGGCAACTATATCTGAAATGCCTATCGGCACCTAAATTTGAAATGCCTATCGGCACCTATATCTGAAATGCCTATCGGCACCTATTTTTAAAATGCCAATCGGCAACTATATCTAAAAATGCCTATCAGCACCCATATTTGAAATGCCTATCGGCAACCATATCTGAAATGCCCATCGGCACCTATATTTGAAATACCTATCGGCCTCTATATCTGAAATGCCTATCGGCACCTATTTTTAAAATGCCAATCGACAACTATATCTGAAATTGCCTATTGGCACCTATATTTGAAATGCCCATCGGCAACTATATCTAGAATGCCTATCGGTACCTATATTTGAAATGCCTATCGGCTTCTATATCTGAAATGCCTATCGGCACCTATTCTTAAAATGCCAATCGGCAACTATATCTGAAATGCCTAACGGCACCTATAACTGAAATGCCTATCGGCACCTATAACTGAAATGCCTATCGGCACCTATTTTTGAAATGCCTATCGGAAACTACATCTGAAATGCCTATCGGCACCTATTTTTAAAATGCCAATCGGCAACTATATCTGAAATGCCTAACGGCACCTATAACTGAAATGCCTATCGGCACCTATATCTGAAATGCCTATCGGCACCTATTTTTGAAATGCCTATCGGAAACTACATCTGAAGTGCCTATCAGCACCGATATTTAAAATGCATATCGGCACCTATATCTAAAATGCCTATCGGCAACTATTTTTGAAATGCCTATCGGAAACTACATGTGAAATGCCTATCAGCACCTATATTTGAAATGCCTATCGGCAACCATATCTGGAATGCCTATCGGCACCTATATTTGAAATGCCAATCGGCTTCTATATCTGAAATGCCTATCGGCACCTATATCTAAAATGCCTATTGGCACCTATTTTTGAAATGCCTATCGGAAACTACATCTGAAATGCCTGTCAGCACCTATATTTGAAATGCCTATCGGCATCCAATTCAGATATGCCTATCGGCACCTATATCTGAAATGCCTTTCGGCATTTATATCTGAAATGCCTATCGGCACCTATATTTGAAATGCCTATCGGCAACCATATCTGGAATGCCTATCGGCACCTATATTTGAAATGCCTATCGGCTTCTATATCTGAAATGCCTATTGGCACCTATTTTTAAAATGCCAATCGGCAACTATATCTGAAATGCCTATCGGCACCTATATCTGAAATGCCTATCGGCACCTATTTTTGAAATGCCTATCGGAAACTACATCTAAAAAGCCTATCAGCACCTATATTTGAAATGCATATCGGCAACCAAATCAGAAAAGCCTATCGGCACCTATATCTGAAATGCCTTTCGGCGTTTATATCTAAAATGGCTATCGGCACCTATATTTGAAATGGCTATCGGCACCTATATTTTAAATGCCTATCGGCAACTATATCTGATATGCCTATCGGCACCTATATCTATAATGCCTATCGGCACCTATTTTTGAAATGCCTATCGGAAACTACATCTGAAATGCCTATCGGCACCTATATTTGAAATGCCTATCGGCAACCATATCTGGAATGCCTATCAGCACCTATATTTGAAATGCCTATCGGCTTCTATATCTGAAATGCCTATCGGCACCTATTTTTAAAATGCCAATCGGCAACTATATCTGAAATGCCTATCGGCACCTATGTCTGAAATGCCTCTCGGCACTTTGTTTTGAAATGCCTATCGGAAACTACATCTGAAATGCCTAGCAGCACCTATATTTGAAATGCCTATCGGCAACCAAATCAGAAATGCCTATCGGCACCTATATCTGAAATGCCTTTCGGCATTTATATCTGAAATGCCTATCGGCACCTATATTTGAAATGCCTATCGGCACCTATATTTTAAATGCCTATCGGCAACTATATCTGATATGCCTATCGGCACGTATATCTGAAATGCCTATCGGCACCTATTTTTTAAATGCCTATCGGAAACTATATCTGAAATGCCTATCAGCACCTATATTTGAAAAGCCTATCGACAACCATATCTAGAATCCCTATCGGCACCTATATTTGAAATGCCTATCGGCTTCTATATCTGAAATGCCTATCGGCACCTATTTTTAAAATGCCAATCGGCAACTATATCTGAAGTGCTTATCGGCACCTATATCTGAAATGCCTATCGGCACCTATTTTTGAAATGCCTATCGGAAACTACATCTGAAATGTCTATCAGCACGTATATTTGAAATGCCTATCGGCAACAAAATCAGAAATGCCTATCGGCACCTATATTTGAAATGCCTATCGGCACCTATATCTGAAATGCCTATTAGCACCTATATTTGAAATGCCTATCGGCAACCAAATCAGAAATGCCTATCGACACCTATATTTGAAATACCTATTGGCTTCTATATCTGAAATGCCTATCGGCACCTATTTTAAAATGCCAATCGGCAACTATATCTGAAATGCCTATCGGCACCTATATCTGAAATGCCTATCGGCACCTATTTTTGAAATGCCTATCGCAAACTACATCTGAAATGCCCATCAGCACCTATATTTAAAATGCCTATCGGCAACCATATCTGGAATGCCTATCGGCACCTATATTTGAAATGCCTATCGGCTTCTATATCTGAAATGCCTATCGGCACTTATTTTTAAAATGCCAATCGGCAACTATATCTGAAATGCCTATCGGCACCTATGTCTGAAATGCCTATCGGCACCTTGTTTTGAAATGCCTATCGGAAACTACATCTGAAATGCCTATCAGCACCTATATTTGAAATGCCTTCCGGCATTTATATCTGAAATGCCTATCGGCACCTATATTTGAAATGCCTATCGGCACCTATATTTTAAATGCCTATCGGCAACTATATCTGATATGCCTATCGGCACGTATATCTGAAATGCCTATCGGAAACTACATCTGAAATGCCTATCAGCACCTATATTTGAAATGCCTATCGGCAACCATATCTGGAATGCCTATCTGCACCTATATTTGAAATGCCTATCGGCTTCTATATCTGAAATGCCTATCGGCACCTATTTTTAAAATGCCAATCGGCAACTATATCTGAAGTGCCTATCGGCACCTATATCTGAAATGCCTATCGGCACCTATTTTTGAAATGCCTATCGGAAACTACATCTAAAATGCCTATCAGCACCTATATTTAAAATGCCTATCGGCAACCACTTCAGAAATGCCTATCAGAACCTATATCTGAAATGCCTTTCGGCATTTATATCTGAAATGCCTATCGACACCTATATATGAAATGCCTATCGGCACCTATATTTTAAATGCCTATCGGCAACTATATCTGATATGCCTATCGGCACCTATATCTGAAATGCCTATCGGCACCTATTTTAGAAATGCCTATCGGAAACTACATCTGAAATGCCTATCGGCACCTATTTTTAAAATGCCAGTCGGCATCTATATCTGAAATGCCTATCGTCACCTATATCTGAAATGCCTATCGGCACCTATTTTTGAAATGCCTATCGGAAACTACATCTGAAATGCCTTTCAGCACCTATATTTGAAATTCCTATTGGCAACCATATCTGGAATGCCTATCGGCACCTATATTTTAAATGCCTATCCGCTTCTATATCTGAAATGCCTATCGGCACATATATCTGAAATGCCTATCGGCACCTATTTTTGAAATGCCTGTCGGAAACTACATCTGAAATGCCTATCAGCACCTATATTTGAAATGCCTATCGGCAACCAAATCAGAAATGCCTATCGGCACCTATATTTTAAATGCCGATTGGCAACTATATCTGATATGCCTATCGGCACCTATATCTGAAATGCCTATCGGCACCTATTTTTGAAATGCCTATCGGAAACTTCATGTGAAATGCCTATCGGCACGTATTTTTAAAATGCTAATCGGCAACTATATCTGAAATGCCTATCGGCACCTATTTTTGAAATGCCTATCGGAAACTACATCTAAAATGTCTATCAGCACGTATATTTGAAATGCCTATCGGCAACCAAATCAGAAATGCCTATCGGCACCTATATTTGATATGCCTATCGGCACCTATATCTGAAATGCCTTTCGTCATTTATATCTGAAATGCATATCGGCACCTATATTTGAAATGCCTATCGGCACCTATATTTTAAATGCCTATCGGCAACTATATCTGATATGCTCATGGGCGCCTATATCTGAAATGCCTATCGGCACCTATTTTTGAAATGCCTATCGGAAACTACTTCTAAAATGCCTATCGGCACCTATTTTTAAAATGCCAATCGGCAACTATATCTGAAATGCCTATCGGCACCTATTTTTGAAATGACTATCGGAAACTACATCTGAAATGCCTATCAGCACCTATATTTGAAATGCCTATCGGCAACCAAATCAGAAATGCCTATCGGCACCTACATCTGAAATGCCTTTCGGAATTTATATCTGAAATGCCTATCGGCACCTATATTTGAAATGCCTATCGGCACCTATATTTTAAATGCCTATCGGCAACTATATCTGAAATGCCTATCGGCATCTATTTCTGAATTGCCTATCGGCAACTATATCTAAAATGCCTATTGGCACCTATATTTGAAATGCTTATCGGCACCTATATCTGAAATGCCTATCGGCACCTATTTTTAAAACTGTATTCGGCAACTATATCTGAAATGCCTATCAGCACCAATATATGAAATGCCTATCGGCAACCATATCTGAAATGCCTATCGGCACATATTTTTAAAATGCCAATCGGCAACTATATCTGAAATGCCTATCGGCACCTATATCTGAAATGCCTATCGGCACCTATTTTTGAAATGCTAATCGGAAACTACATCTGAAATGCCTATCAGCACCTATATTTGAAATGCCTATCGGCAACCATATCTGGAATGCCTATCGGCACATATTTTTAAAATGCCAATCGGCAACTATATCTGAAATGCCTATCGGCACCTATATCTGAAATGCCTATCGGCATCTATTTTTGAAATGCCTATCGGAAACTACATCTGAAATGCCTATCAGCACCTATATTTTAAATGCCTATCGGCAACCATATCTGAAATGCCAATCGACACGTATATTTGAAATACCCTTCGGCTTCTATATCTGAAATGCCTATCGGCACCTATTTTTAAAATGCCAATCGGCAACTATATCTGAAATGCCTATCGGCACCTATATCTGAAATGCCTATCGGCACCTAGTTTTGAAATGCCTATCGGAAACTTCATCTGAAATGCCTGTCAGCACCTATATTTGAAATGCCTATCGGCAACCATATCTGGAATGCCTATCGGCACCTATATTTGAAATGCCTATCGGCTTCTATATCTGAAATGCCTATCGGCACCTATTTTTAAAATGCTAATCGGCAACTATATCTGAAATGCCTATCGGCACCTATATCTGAAATGCCTATCGGCACCTATTTTTGAAATGCCTATCGGAAACTACATCTGAAATGCCTATCATCACCTTTATTTGAAATGCCTATCGGCAACCATATCTGAAATGCCTATCTACACCTATATTTGAGATACCTATCGGCTTCTATATCTGAAATGCCTATCGGCACCTATTTTTAAAATGCCAATCGGCAACTATATCTGAAATGCCTATCGGCACCTATATCTGAAATGCCTATCGGCACCAATTTTTGAAATGCCTATCGGAAACTACATCTGAAATGCCTATCAGCACCTATATTTGAAATGCCTATCGGCAACCATATCTGAAATGCCTACCGACACCTATAATTGAAATACCTAGCGGCTTCTATATCTGAAATGCCTATCGGCACCTATTTTTAAAATGCCAATCGGCAACTATATCTGAAATACCTATCGGCACCAATTTTTGAAATGCCTATCGGAAACGACATCTGAAATGCCTATCAGCACCTATATTTGAAATGCCTATCGGCAACCATATCTGGAATGCCTATCGGCACCTATATTTGAAATGCCTAATGGCTTCTATATCTGAAATGCCTATCGGCACCTATTTTTAAAATGCCAATCGGCAACTATATCTGAAATACCTATCGGCACCAATTTTTGAAATGCCTATCGGAAACGACATCTGAAATGCCTATCAGCACCTATATTTGAAATGCCTATCGGCAACCATATCTGGAATGCCTATCGGCACCTATATTTGAAATGCCTAACGGCTTCTATATCTGAAATGCCTATCGGCACCTATTTTTAAAATGCCAATCGGCAACTATATCTGAAATGCCTATCGGCACCTATATCTGAAATGCCTATCGGCACCTATTTTTAAAATGCCAATCGGCAACTATATCTGAAGTGCCTATCGGCACCTATATCTGAAATGCCTATCAGCACCTATTTTTGAAATGCCTATCGGAAAGTACATCTAAAATGCCTATCAGCACCTATATTTAAAATGCCTATCGGCAACCACTTCAGAAATGCCTATTAGCACCTATATCTAAAATGCCTTTCGGCATTTATATCTGAAATGCCTATCGACACCTATATTTGAAATGCCTATCGGCACCTATATTTTAAATGCCTATCGGCAACTATATCTGATATGCCTATCGGCACCTATATCTGAAATGCCTATCGGCACCTATTTTAGAAATGCCTATCGGAAACTACATCTGAAATGCCTATCGGCACCTATTTTTAAAATGCCAATCGGCAACTATATCTGAAATGCCTACCGTCACCTATATCTGAAATGCCTATCGGCACCTTTTTTTGAAATGCCTATCGGAAACTACATCTGAAATGCCTTTCAGCACCTATATTTGAAATGCCTATCGGCAACCATATCTGGAATGCCTATCGGTACCTATATTTTAAATGCCTATCGGCTTCTATATCTGAAATGCCTATCGGCACTTATATCTGAAATGCCTATCGGCACCTATTTTTGAAATACCTGTCGGAAACTACATCTGAAATGCCTATCAGCACCTATATTTGAAATGCCTATCGGCAACCAAATCAGAAATGCCTATCGGCACCTATATTTTAAATGCCTATTGGCAACTATATCTGATATGCCTATCGGCACCTATATCTGAAATGCCTATCGGCACCTATATTTTAAATGCCTATCGGCAACTATATCTGATATGCTAATGGGCGCCTATATCTGAAATGCCTATCGGCATCTATTTTTGAAATGACTATCGGAAAGTACATCTGAAATGCCTATCAGCACCTATAATTGAAATGCCTATCGGCAACCAAATCAGAAATGCCTATCGGCACCTATATCTGAAATGCCTTTCGGCATTTATATCTGAAATGCCTATCGGCACCTATATTTGAAATGCCTATCGGCACCTATATTTTAAATGCCTATCGGCAATTATATCTGAAATGCCTATCGGCATCTATTTTTAAAATGCCAATCGGCAACTATATCTGAAATGCCTATCGGCACCTATATCTGAAATGCCTATCGGCACCTATTTTTAAAATGCCAATCGGCAACTATATCTGAAGTGCCTATCGGCACCTATATCTGAAATGCCTATCAGCACCTATTTTTGAAATGCCTATCGGAAAGTACATCTAAAATGCCTATCAGCACCTATATTTAAAATGCCTATCGGCAACCACTTCAGAAATGCCTATTAGCACCTATATCTAAAATGCCTTTCGGCATTTATATCTGAAATGCCTATTGACACCTATATTTGAAATGCCTATCGGCACCTATATTTTAAATGCCTATCGGCAACTATATCTGATATGCCTATCGGCACCTATATCTGAAATGCCTATCGGCACCTATTTTAGAAATGCCTATCGGAAACTACATCTGAAATGCCTATCGGCACCTATTTTTAAAATGCCAATCGGCAACTATATCTGAAATGCCTACCGTCACCTATATCTGAAATGCCTATCGGCACCTTTTTTTGAAATGCCTATCGGAAACTACATCTGAAATGCCTTTCAGCACCTATATTTGAAATGCCTATCGGCAACTATATCTGAAATGCCTATCGGCACCTATATTTGAAATGCTTATCGGCACCTATATCTGAAATGCCTATCGGCACCTATTTTTAAAACTGTATTCGGCAACTATATCTGAAATGCCTATCAGCACCAATATATGAAATGCCTATCGGCAACCATATCTGAAATGCCTATCGGCACCTATTTTTAAAATGCAAATCGGCAACTATATTTGAAATGCCTATCGGCACCTATATCTGAAATGCCTATCGGCATCTATTTTTGAAATGCCTATCGGAAACTACATCTGAAATGCCTGTCAGCACCTATATTTGAAATGCCTATCGGCAACCATATCTGGAATGCCTATCGGCACCTATATTTGAAATGCCTATCGGCTTCTATATCTGAAATGCCTATCGGCACCTATTTTTAAAATGCTAATCGGCAACTATATCTGAAATGCCTATCGGCACCTATATCTGAAATGCCTATCGGCACCTATTTTTGAAATGCCTATCGGAAACTACATCAGAAATGCCTATCATCACCTTTATTTGAAATGCCTATCGGCAACCATATCTGAAATGCCTATCTACACCTATATTTGAAATGCCTATCGGCTTCTATATCTGAAATGCCTATCGGCACCTATTTTTAAAATGCCAATCGGCAACTATATCTGAAATGCCTATCGGCACCTATATCTGAAATGCCTATCGGCACCAATTTTTGAAATGCCTATCGGAAACTACATCTGAAATGCCTATTAGCGCGTATATTTGAAATGCCTATCGGCAACCATATCTGGAATGCCTATCGGCACTTATATTTGAAATGCCTATCGGCTTCTATATCTGAAATGCCTATCGGCACCTATTTTAAAAATGCCAATCGGCATCTATATCTGAAATGCCTATCGGCACCTATATCTGAAATGCCTATCGGCACCTATTTTTGAAATGCCTATCGGAAACTACATCTAAAATGCCTATCAGCACCTATATTTGAAATGCCTATCGGCAACCATATCTGAAATGCCTATCGACACTTATATTTGAAATACCTAGCGGCTTCTATATCTGAGATGCCTATCGGCACTTATTTTTAAAATGCCAATCGGCAACTATATCTGAAATACCTATTGGCACCAATTTTTGAAATGCCTATCGGAAACGACATCTGAAATGCCTATCAGCACCTATATTTGAAATGCCTATCGGCAACCATATCTAGAATGCCTATCGGCACCTATATTTGAAATGCCTAACGGCTTCTATATCTGAAATGCCTATCGGCACCTATTTTTAAAATGCCAATCGGCAACTATATCTGAAATGCCTATCGGCACCTATATCTGAAATGCCTATCGGCACCTATTTTTGAAATGCCTATCGAAAACTACATCTAAAATGCCTATTAGCACCTATATTTGAAAAGCCTATCGGCAACCATATCTGGAATGCCTATCGGCACCTATATTTGAAATGCCTATCGGCTTCTATATCTGAAATGCCTATCGGCACCTATTTTCAAAATGCCTATCGGCAACTATATCTGAAATGCCTATCGGCACCTATATCTGAAATGCCTATCGGCACCTATTTTTGAAATGCCTATCGGAAACTACATCTGAAATGCCTATCAGCATGTATATTTGAAATGCCTATCGGCAACCACATCAGAAATGCCTATCGGCACCTATATCTGAAATGCCTTTCGGCATTTATATCTGAAATGCCTATCGACACCTATATTTGAAATGCCTATCGGCACCTATATTTTAAATGCCTATCGGCAACTATATCTGATATGCCTATCGGCACCTATATCTGAAATGCCTATCGGCACCTATTGTTGAAATGCCTATCGGAAACTACATCTGAAATGCCTATCAGCACCTATATTTGAAATGCCTATCGGCAACCATATCTGGAATGCCTATCGGCACCTATATTTGAAATGCCTAACGGCTTCTATATCTGAAATGCCTATCGGCACCTATTTTTAAAATGCCAATCGGCGACTATATCTGAAATGCCTATCGGCACCTATTTTTAAAATGCCAATCGGCAACTATATCTGAAATGCCTATCGGCACCTATATCTGAAATGCCTATCGGCACCAATTTTTGAAATGCCTATCGGAAACTACATCTGAAATGCCTATCAGCACCTATATTTGAAATGCCTATCGGCAACCATATCTGAAATGCCTACCGACACCTATAATTGAAATACCTAGCGGCTTCTATATCTGAAATGCCTATCGGCACCTATTTTTAAAATGCCAATCGGCAACTATATCTGAAATACCTATCGGCACCAATTTTTGAAATGCCTATCGGAAACGACATCTGAAATGCCTATCAGCACCTATATTTGAAATGCCTATCGGCAACCATATCTGGAATGCCTATCGGCACCTATATTTGAAATGCCTAATGGCTTCTATATCTGAAATGCCTATCGGCACCTATTTTTAAAATGCCAATCGGCAACTATATCTGAAATACCTATCGGCACCAATTTTTGAAATGCCTATCGGAAACGACATCTGAAATGCCTATCAGCACCTATATTTGAAATGCCTATCGGCAACCATATCTGGAATGCCTATCGGCACCTATATTTGAAATGCCTAACGGCTTCTATATCTGAAATGCCTATCGGCACCTATTTTTAAAATGCCAATCGGCAACTATATCTGAAATGCCTATCGGCACCTATATCTGAAATGCCTATCGGCACCTATTTTTAAAATGCCAATCGGCAACTATATCTGAAGTGCCTATCGGCACCTATATCTGAAATGCCTATCAGCACCTATTTTTGAAATGCCTATCGGAAAGTACATCTAAAATGCCTATCAGCACCTATATTTAAAATGCCTATCGGCAACCACTTCAGAAATGCCTATTAGCACCTATATCTAAAATGCCTTTCGGCATTTATATCTGAAATGCCTATCGACACCTATATTTGAAATGCCTATCGGCACCTATATTTTAAATGCCTATCGGCAACTATATCTGATATGCCTATCGGCACCTATATCTGAAATGCCTATCGGCACCTATTTTAGAAATGCCTATCGGAAACTACATCTGAAATGCCTATCGGCACCTATTTTTAAAATGCCAATCGGCAACTATATCTGAAATGCCTACCGTCACCTATATCTGAAATGCCTATCGGCACCTTTTTTTGAAATGCCTATCGGAAACTACATCTGAAATGCCTTTCAGCACCTATATTTGAAATGCCTATCGGCAACCATATCTGGAATGCCTATCGGCACCTATATTTTAAATGCCTATCGGCTTCTATATCTGAAATGCCTATCGGCACTTATATCTGAAATGCCTATCGGCACCTATTTTTGAAATACCTGTCGGAAACTACATCTGAAATGCCTATCAGCACCTATATTTGAAATGCCTATCGGCAACCAAATCAGAAATGCCTATCGGCACCTATATTTTAAATGCCTATTGGCAACTATATCTGATATGCCTATCGGCACCTATATCTGAAATGCCTATCGGCACCTATATTTTAAATGCCTATCGGCAACTATATCTGATATGCTAATGGGCGCCTATATCTGAAATGCCTATCGGCATCTATTTTTGAAATGACTATCGGAAAGTACATCTGAAATGCCTATCAGCACCTATAATTGAAATGCCTATCGGCAACCAAATCAGAAATGCCTATCGGCACCTATATCTGAAATGCCTTTCGGCATTTATATCTGAAATGCCTATCGGCACCTATATTTGAAATGCCTATCGGCACCTATATTTTAAATGCCTATCGGCAATTATATCTGAAATGCCTATCGGCATCTATTTTTAAAATGCCAATCGGCAACTATATCTGAAATGCCTATCGGCACCTATATCTGAAATGCCTATCGGCACCTATTTTTAAAATGCCAATCGGCAACTATATCTGAAGTGCCTATCGGCACCTATATCTGAAATGCCTATCAGCACCTATTTTTGAAATGCCTATCGGAAAGGACATCTAAAATGCCTATCAGCACCTATATTTAAAATGCCTATCGGCAACCACTTTAGAAATGCCTATTAGCACCTATATCTAAAATGCCTTTCGGCATTTATATCTGAAATGCCTATTGACACCTATATTTGAAATGCCTATCGGCACCTATATTTTAAATGCCTATCGGCAACTATATCTGATATGCCTATCGGCACCTATATCTGAAATGCCTATCGGCACCTATTTTAGAAATGCCTATCGGAAACTACATCTGAAATGCCTATCGGCACCTATTTTTAAAATGCCAATCGGCAACTATATCTGAAATGCCTACCGTCACCTATATCTGAAATGCCTATCGGCACCTTTTTTTGAAATGCCTATCGGAAACTACATCTGAAATGCCTTTCAGCACCTATATTTGAAATGCCTATCGGCAACTATATCTGAAATGCCTATCGGCACCTATATTTGAAATGCTTATCGGCACCTATATCTGAAATGCCTATCGGCACCTATTTTTAAAACTGTATTCGGCAACTATATCTGAAATGCCTATCAGCACCAATATATGAAATGCCTATCGGCAACCATATCTGAAATGCCTATCGGCACCTATTTTTAAAATGCAAATCGGCAACTATATTTGAAATGCCTATCGGCACCTATATCTGAAATGCCTATCGGCATCTATTTTTGAAATGCCTATCGGAAACTACATCTGAAATGCCTGTCAGCACCTATATTTGAAATGCCTATCGGCAACCATATCTGGAATGCCTATCGGCACCTATATTTGAAATGCCTATCGGCTTCTATATCTGAAATGCCTATCGGCACCTATTTTTAAAATGCTAATCGGCAACTATATCTGAAATGCCTATCGGCACCTATATCTGAAATGCCTATCGGCACCTATTTTTGAAATGCCTATCGGAAACTACATCAGAAATGCCTATCATCACCTTTATTTGAAATGCCTATCGGCAACCATATCTGAAATGCCTATCTACACCTATATTTGAAATGCCTATCGGCTTCTATATCTGAAATGCCTATCGGCACCTATTTTTAAAATGCCAATCGGCAACTATATCTGAAATGCCTATCGGCACCTATATCTGAAATGCCTATCGGCACCAATTTTTGAAATGCCTATCGGAAACTACATCTGAAATGCCTATTAGCGCGTATATTTGAAATGCCTATCGGCAACCATATCTGGAATGCCTATCGGCACTTATATTTGAAATGCCTATCGGCTTCTATATCTGAAATGCCTATCGGCACCTATTTTAAAAATGCCAATCAGCATCTATATCTGAAATGCTTATCGGCACCTATATCTGAAATGCCTATCGGCACCTATTTTTGAAATGCCTATCGGAAACTACATCTAAAATGCCTATCAGCACCTATATTTGAAATGCCTATCGGCAACCATATCTGAAATGCCTATCGACACTTATATTTGAAATACCTAGCGGCTTCTATATCTGAAATGCCTATCGGCACCTATTTTTAAAATGCCAATCGGCAACTATATCTGAAATACCTATTGGCACCAATTTTTGAAATGCCTATCGGAAACGACATCTGAAATGCCTATCAGCACCTATATTTGAAATGCCTATCGGCAACCATATCTAGAATGCCTATCGGCACCTATATTTGAAATGCCTAACGGCTTCTATATCTGAAATGCCTATCGGCACCTATTTTTAAAATGCCAATCGGCAACTATATCTGAAATGCCTATCGGCACCTATATCTGAAATGCCTATCGGCACCTATTTTTGAAATGCCTATCGAAAACTACATCTAAAATGCCTATTAGCACCTATATTTGAAAAGCCTATCGGCAACCATATCTGGAATGCCTATCGGCACCTATATTTGAAATGCCTATCGGCTTCTATATCTGAAATGCCTATCGGCACCTATTTTCAAAATGCCTATCGGCAACTATATCTGAAATGCCTATCGGCACCTATATCTGAAATGCCTATCGGCACCTATTTTTGAAATGCCTATCGGAAACTACATCTGAAATGCCTATCAGCATGTATATTTGAAATGCCTATCGGCAACCACATCAGAAATGCCTATCGGCACCTATATCTGAAATGCCTTTCGGCATTTATATCTGAAATGCCTATCGACACCTATATTTGAAATGCCTATCGGCACCTATATTTTAAATGCCTATCGGCAACTATATCTGATATGCCTATCGGCACCTATATCTGAAATGCCTATCGGCACCTATTGTTGAAATGCCTATCGGAAACTACATCTGAAATGCCTATCAGCACCTATATTTGAAATGCCTATCGGCAACCATATCTGGAATGCCTATCGGCACCTATATTTGAAATGCCTAACGGCTTCTATATCTGAAATGCCTATCGGCACCTATTTTTAAAATGCCAATCGGCGACTATATCTGAAATGCCTATTGGCACCTATATCTAAAATACCTATCGGCACCTATTTTTGAAATGCCTATTAGAAACTACATCTGAAATGTCTATCAGCACCTATATTTGAAATGCCTATCGGCAACCATATCTGGAATGCCTATCGGCACCTATATTTGTTATGACTATCGGCTTCTATATCTGAAATGCCTATTGACACCTATTTTTAAAATGCCAATCGGCAACTATATCTGAAATGCCTATCGGCACCTATATCTGAAATGCCTATCGGCACCTATTTTTGAAATGCCTATCGGAAACTACATCTGAAATTCCTATCGGCACCTATGTTTGATATGCCTATCGGCACCTATATTTTAAATGCCTATCGGCAACTATATCTGAAATGCCTATCGGCATCTATTTCTGAAATACCTATCGGCAACTATATCTGAAATGCCTATCGGCACCTATATTTGAAATGCCTATCGGCACTTATATCTGAAATGCCTATCGGCACCTATTTTTAAAATGCCAATCGGCAACTATATTTGAGATGCCTATCAGCACCTATATTCGAAATGCCTATCCGCAACTATATTTGAAATGCCTTACGGCATTATCTGAAATGCCTATCGGCACCTATATTTGATATGCCTATCGGCTCCTTTATTTTATATGCCTATCGGCAACTATATCTGAAATGCCTATCGGCATCTATTTCTGAAATGCCTATCGGCAACTATATCTGAAATGCCTATCGGCACCTATATTTGAAATGCCTATCGGCGCCTATATCCGAAATGCCTATCGGCTCCTATTTTTAAAATGCCAATCGGCAACTATATCTGAAATGCCTATCAGCACCTATATTTGAAATGCCTATCGGCAACCAAATCAGAAATGCCTATCGGCACCTATATTTAAAATGCCTATCGGCACCTATATCTGAAATGCCTATCAGCACCTATATTTGAAATGCCTATCGGCAACCAAATCAGAAATTCCTATCGGCACCTATATTTGAATTACCTATCGGCTTCTATATCTAAAATGCCTATCGGCACCTATTTTTAAAATGCCAATCGGCAACTATATCTGAAATGCCTATCGGTACCTATATCTGAAATGCCTATTGGCACCTATTTTTGAAATGCCTATCGGAAACTACATCTGAAATGCCTATCAGCACCTATATTTTAAATGCCTATCGGCAACCATATCTGGATTGCCTATAGGCACCTATATTTAAAATGCCTATCGGCTTCTATATCTGAAATGCCTATCGGCACCTATTTTTAAAATGCCAATCGGCAACTATATCTGAAATGCCTATCGGCACCTATATCTGAAATGCCTATCGGCAACTATTTTTGAAATGCCTATCGGAAACTACATCTGAAATGCCTATCAGCACCTATATTTGAAATGCCTATCGGCAACCATATCTGGAATGCCTATCGGCACATATATTTGAAATGCCTATCGGCTTCTATATCTGAAATGCCTATCGGCACCTATTTTTAAAATGCCAATCGGCAACTATATCTGAAATGCCTATCGGCACCTATATCTGAAATGCCTATCGGCACCTATTTTTGAAATGCCTATCGGAAACTACATCTGAAATGCCTATCAGCACCTATATTTGAAATGCCTATCGGCATCCAAATCAGAAATGCCTATCGGCACCTATATCTGAAATGCCTTTCGGCATTTATATCTGAAATGCTTATCGGCAACTATATCTGATATGCCTATCGGCACCTATATCTGAAATGCCTATCGGCACGTATTTTTAAAATGCCAATCGGCAACTATATCTGAAATGCCTATCGGCACCTACATCTGAAATGCCTATCGGCACCTATTTTTGAAATGCCTATCGGAAACTACATCTGAAAAGCCTATCAGCACCCATATTTGAAATGCCTATCGGCAACCAAATTGGAAATGCCTATCGGCACCTATATCTGAAATGCCTTCCGGCATTTATATCTGAAATGGCTATCGGCACCTATATTTGAAATGGCTATCGGCACCTATATTTTAAATGCCTATCGGCAACTATATCTGATATGCCTATCGGCACCTATATCTGAATAGCCTATCGGCACCTATTTTTGAAATGCCTATCGGAAACTACATCTGAAATGCCTATTGGCACCTATTTTTAAAATGCCAATCGGCAACTATATCTGAAATGCCTATCATCACCTATATTTGAAATGCCTATCGGCACCTATTTTTAAAATGCTAATCGGCAACTATATCTGAAATGCCTATCGGCACCTTTGTCTGAAATGCCTCTCGGCACCTTATTTTGAAATGCCTATCGGAAACTACATCTGAAATGCCTAGCAGCACCTATATTTGAAATGCCTATCGGCAACCAAATCAGAAATGCCTATCGGCACCTATATCTGAAATGCCTTTCGGCATTTATATCTGAAATGCCTATCGGCACCTATATTTGAAATGCCTATCGGCACCTATATTTTAAATGCCTATCGGCAACTATATCTGATATGCCTATCGGCACGTATATCTGAAATGCCTATCGGCACCTATTTTTTAAATGCCTATCGGAAACTACATCTCAAATGCCTATCAGCACCTATTTTTGAAATGCCTATCGGAAACTACATCTGAAATGTCTATCAGCACGTATATTTGAAATGCCTATCGGCTACCAAATCAGAAATGCCTATCGGCACCTATATTTGAAATGCCTATCGGCACCTATATCTGAAATGCCTATTAGCACCTATATTTGAAATGCCTATCGGCAACCAAATCTGAAATGCCTATCGACACCTATATTTGAAATACCTATTGGCTTCTATATCTGAAATGCCTATCGGCACCTATTTTAAAATGCCAATCGGCAACTATATCTGAAATGCCTATCGGCACCTATATCTGAAATGCCTATCCGGACCTATTTTTGAAATGCCTATCGGAAACTACATCTGAAATGCCCATCAGCACCTATATTTAAAATGCCTATCGGCAACCATATCTGGAATGCCTATCAGCACCTATATTTGAAATGCCTATCGGCACCTATATTTTAAATGCCTATCGGCAACTATATCTGATATGCCTATCGGCACGTATATCTGAAATGCCTATCGGAAACTACATCTGAAATGCCTATCAGGACCTATATTTGAAATGCCTATCGGCAACCATATCTGGAATGCCTATCTGCACCTATATTTGAAATGCCTATCGGCTTCTATATCTGAAATGCCTATCGGCACCTATTTTTGAAATGCCTATCGGAAACTACATCTGAAATGCCTATCAGCACCTATAATTAAAATGCCTATCGGCAATCACTTCAGAAATGCCTATCAGCACCTATATCTGAAATGCCTTTCGGCATTTATATCTGAAATGCCTATCGACACCTATATTTGAAATGCCTATCGGCACCTATATTTTAAGTGCCTATCGGCAACTATATCTGATATGCCTATCGGCACCTATATCTGAAATGCCTATCGGCACCTATTTTAGAAATGCCTATCGGAAACTACATCTGAAATGCCTATCGGCACCAATTTTTAATTTGCCAATCGGCAACTATATCTGAAATGCCTATCGTCACCTATATAAGAAATGCCTATCGGCACCTATTTTTGAAATGCCTATCGGAAACTACATCTGAAATGCCTTTCAGCACCTATATTTGAAATGCCTATCGGCAACCATATCTGGAATGCCTATCGGCACCTATATTTTAAATGCCTATCGGCTTCTATATCTGAAATGCCTATCGGCACTTATATCTGAAATGCCTATCGGCACCTATTTTTGAAATGCCTATCGGAAACTACATCTAAAATGCCTATCGGCACCTATTCTTAAAATGCCAATCGGCAACTATATCTGAAATGCCTATCGGCACCTATTTTTGAAATGCCTATCGGAAACTACATCTGAAATGCCTTTCAGCACCTATATTTGAAATGCCTATCGGAAACCATATCTGGAATGCCTATCGGCACCTATATTTTAAATGCCTATCGGCTTCTATATCTGAAATGCCTATCGGCACTTATATCTGAAATGCCTATCGGCACCTATTTTTGAAATGCCTATCGGAAACTACATCTGAAATGCCTATCAGAACCTATATTTGAAATGCCTATCGGCAACCAAATCAGAAATGCCTATCGGCACCTATATTTTAAATGCCTATTGGCAACTATATCTGATATGCCTATCGGCACATATATCTGAAATGCCTATCGGCACCTATTTTTGAAATGCCTATCGGAAACTACATCTGAAATGTCTATCAGCACGTATATTTGAAATGCCTATCGGCAACCAAATCAGAAATGCCTATCGGCACCTATATTTGATATGCCTATCGGCACCTATATCTGAAATGCCTTTCGTCATTTATATCTAAAATGCATATCGGCACCTATTTTTGAAATGCCTATCGGAAACTACATCTAAAATGCCTATCGGCACCTATTTTTAAAATGCCAATCGGCAACTATATCTGAAATGCCTATCGGCACCTATTTTTGAAATGACTATCGGAAACTACATATGAAATGCCTATCAGCACCTATATTTGAAATGCCTATCGGCAACCAAATCAGAAATGCCTATCGGCACCTATATCTGAAATGCCTTTCGGCATTTATATCTGAAATGCCTATCGGCACCTATATTTGAAATGCCTATCAGCACCTATATTTTAAATGCCTATCGGCAACTATATCTGAAAAGCCTATCGGCATCTATTTCTGAATTGCCTATCGGCAACTATATCTGAAATGCCTATCGGCACCTATATTTGAAATGCTTATCGGCACCTATATCTGAAATGCCTATCAGCACCAATATATGAAATGCCTATCGGCAAACATATCTGAAATGCCTATCGGCACCTATTTTTAAAATGCCAATCGGCAACTATATCTGAAATGCCTATCGGCACCTATATCTGAAATGCCTATCGGCACCTATTTTTTAAATGCTAATCGGAAACTACATCTGAAATGCCTATCAGCACCTATATTTGATATGCCTATCGGCAACCATATCTGAAATGCCTATCGACACGTATATTTGAAATACCCTTCGGCTTCTATATCTGAAATGCCTATCAGCACCTATATTTGAAATGCCTATCGGCAACCATATCTGGAATGCCTATCCGCACCTATATTTGAAATGCCTAACGGCTTCTATATCTGAAATGCCTATCGGCACCTATTTTTAAAATGCCAATCGGCCACTATATCTGAAATGCCTATCGGCACCTATATCTGAAATGCCTATCGGCACCTATTTTTGAAATGCCTATCGAAAACTACATCTGAAATGCCTATCAGCACCTATATTTGAAAAGCCTATCTTGAACCATATCTGGAATACCTATCGGCACCTATATTTGAAATGCCTATCGGCTTCTATATCTGAAATGCCTATTGGCACCTATTTTCAAAATGCCTACCGGCAACTATATCTGAAGTGCCTATCGGCACCTATATCTGAAATGCCTATCGGCACCTATTTTTGAAATGCCTATCGGAAACTACATCTGAAATGCCTATCAGCATGTATATTTGAAATGCCTATCGGCAACCACATCAGAAATGCCTATCGGCACCTATATCTGAAATGCCTTTCGGCATTTATATCTGAAATGCCTATCGACACCTATATTTGAAATGCCTATCGGCACCTATATTTTAAATGCCTATCGGCAACTATATCTGATATGCCTATCGGCACCTATATCTGAAATGCCTATCGGCACCTATTTTTGAAATGCCTATCGGAAACTACAACTGAAATGCCTATCGGCACCTATTTTTAAAATGTCAATCGGCAACTATATCTGAAATGCCTATCGGCACCTATATCTAAAATGCCTATCGGCACCTATTTTTGAAATGCCTATCGGAAACTACATCTGTAATGCCTATCAGCACCTATAGTCGAAATGCCTATCGGCAACCATATCTGGAATACCTATCGGCACCTATATTTGAAATGCCTATCGGCTTCTATATATAAAATGCCTATCGTCACCTATTTTAAAAATGCTAATCGGCAACTATATCTGAAATGCCTATCGGCACCTATATCTCAAATGCCTATCGGCACCTATTTTTGAAATGCCTATCGGAAACTACATCTGAAATGCCTATCAGCACCTATATTCGAAATGCCTATCGGCAACCATATCTGGAATGCCTATCGACACCTACATTTAAAATGTCTATCGGCTTCTATATCTGAAATGCCTATCGGCACCTATTTTTAAAATGCCAATCGGCAACTGTATCTGAAATACTTATCGGCACCTATATCTGAAATGCCTATCGGCACCTATTTCTGAAATGCCTATCGGAAACTACATCTAAAATGCCTATCAGCACCTATATTTGAAATGCCTATCGGCAATCAAATCAGAAATGCCTATCGGCACTCATATTTTAAATGCCTATCGGCAACTATATCTGATATGCCTATCGGCACCTATATCTGAAATGCCTATCGGCACCTATTTTCAAAATGCCTATCGGCAACTATATCTGAAGTGCCTATCGGCACCTATATCTGAAATGCCTATCGGCACCTATTTTTAAAATGCCAGCCGGCAACCAAATCAGAAATGCCTATCGGCACCTATATTTAAAATGCCTATCGGCAACTATATTTGAAATGCCTTTCGGCATTTATATCTGAAATGCCTATCGGCATCTATTTTGAAATGCCTATCGGCAACCAAATTAAATATGCCTATCGGCACCTATATTTGAAATGCCTATCGGCACCTATATCTGAAATGCCTATCATCACCTATATTTGAAATGCCTATCGGCAACTATATTTGAAATGCCTTTCGGCATTTATATCTGAAATGCCTATCGTCACCTATTTTTGATATGCCTATCGGCACCGATATTTTAAATGCCTATCGGCAACTATATCTGAAATGCCTATCTACACCTTTTTTTGAAATGCCTATCGGAAACTACATCTGAAATGCCTATCAGCACCTATATTTGAAATGCCGATCGGCAACCAAATCAGAAATGCCTATCGGCACCTATATCTGAAATGCCTTTCGGCATTTATATCTGAAATGCCTATCGGCACCTATATTTGAAATGCCTATCGGCACCTATATTTTAAATGCCTATCGGCAACTATATCTGATATGCCTATCGGCACCTACATATATTTGAAATGTCTTTTGGCACCTATTTTTGAAATGACTATCAGAAACTACATCTGAAATGCCTATCGGCACCTATATTTGAAATGCCTATCGGCACCTATATTTTAAATGCCTATCGGCAACTATGTCTGAAATGCCTATCGGCATCTATTTTTGAATTGCCTATTGGCAAATATATCTGAAATGCCTATCGGCACCTATATTTGAATTGCCTATCGGCACCTATATTTTAAATGCCTATCGGAAACTATGTCTGAAATGCCTATCGGCATCTATTTCTGAATTGCCTATCGGCAAATATATCTGAAATGCCTATCGGCACCTATATTTGGAATGCCTATCGGCAACCAAATCAGAAATGCCTATCGGCACCTATTTTTTAAATGCCTATCGGCACCTATATCTGAAATGCCTATCGGCACCTATTTTAAAAATGCTAAACGGCAACTATATCTGAAATGCCTATCAGCACCTATATTTGAAATGCCTATCGGCAACCAAATCAGAAATGCCTATTGGCACCTATATTTGAAATGCCTATCGGCACCTATATTTGAAATGACTATCGGCACCTATTTTTAAAATGCCAATCGGCAACTATATCTGAAATGCCTATCAGCACCCATATTTGAAATGCCTATCGGCAACCATATCTGAAATGCCTATCGACACCTATATTTGAAATACCTATCGGCTTCTATATCTGAAACGCCTATCGTCATCTATTTTTAAAATGCCAATCGGCAACTATATTTGAAATGCCTATCGGCACCTATATCTGAAATGCCTATCGGCACCTATTCTTAAAATGCCTATCGGAAACTACATCTGAAATGCCTATCAGCACCTATATTTTAAATGCCTATCGGCCACCATATCTGGAATGCCTATCGGCACCTATATTTGAAATGCCTATCAGCACCTATATTTAAAATGCCTATCGGCAACCATATCTGGAATGCCTATCGGCACCTATTTTTAAAATGCCAATTGGCAATATCTGAAATGCCTATCGGCAACTATATCTGAAATGCCTATCGGAACCTATTTTTGAAATGCCTATCGGAAACTACATCTGAAATGCCTATCAGAACCTATATTTAAAATGCCTATCGGCGACCAAATCAGAAATGCCTATCGGCACCTATATTTTAAATGCCTATCGGGAACTATATCTGATATGCCTATCGGCACCTCTATCTGAAATGCCTATCGGCACCTATTTTTGAAATGCCTATCGGAAAATACATCTGAAATGCCTATCAGCACCTATATTTGAAATGCCTATCGGCAACCATATCTGGAATGCCTACCGGCACCTATATTTGAAATGCTTATCGGTTTCTTTATCTGAAATGCCTATCGGCACCTATTTTTAAAATGCCAGTCAGGAACTATATCTGAAATGCCTATCGGAACCCATTTTTTAAATGCCTATCGGAAACTACATCTGAAATGCCTATCAGCACATAAATTTGAAATGCCTATCGGCAACCAAATCAGCAATGCCTATCGGCACCTATATTTGAAATGCCTATCGGCACCTATATCTGAAATGCCTATCGGCACCTATATTTGAAATGCCTATCGGCAACCAAATCAGAAATGCCTATCGACACGTATATTTAAATACCTATCGGCATCTATATCTGAAATGCCTATCGGCACTTATTTTTAAAATGCCAATCGGCAACTATATCTGAAATGCCTATCGGCACCTATATCTGAAATGCCTATCGGCACCTATTTTTGAGATGCCTATCGGAAACTACATCTGAAATGCCTATCGGCACCTATTTTTAAAATGCCAATCGGCAACTATATCTGAAATGCCTACCGACACCTATATCTGAAATGCCTATCGGCACCTATATCTGAAATGCCTATCGGCACCTATTTTCAAATGCCAATGGGCAACTATATCTGAAATGCCTATCGGCACCTATATCTGAAATCCCTATCGGCACTTATTTTTGAAATTCCTATCGGAAACTACATCTGAAATGCCTATCGGCACCTATTTTTAAAATGCTAATCGGCAACTATATCTGAAATGCCTATCGGCACCTATATCTGAAATCCCTATCGGCACTTATTTTTGAAATTCCTATCGGAAACTACATCTGAAATGCCTATCGGCACCTATTTTTAAAATGCTAATCGGCAACTATATCTGAAATGCCTATCGGAACCTATTTTTGAAATGCCTGTCAGCACATAAATTTGAAATGCCTATCGGCAACCAAATCAGCAATGCCTATCGGCACCTATATTTGAAATGCCTATCGGCACCTATATCTGAAATGCCTATCAGCACCTATATTTGAAATGCCTATCGGCAACCAAATCAGAAATGCCTATCGACACATATATTTAAATACCTATCGGCATCTATATCTGAAATGCCTATCGGCACTTATTTTTAAAATGCCAATCGGCAACTATATCTGAAATGCCTATCGGCACCTATATCTGAAATGCATATCGGCACCTATTTTTGAGATGCCTATCGGAAACTACATCTGAAATGCCTATCGGCACCTATTTTTAAAATGCCAATAGGCAACTATATCTGAAATGCCTATCGGCACCTATATCTGAAATGCCTATCGGAACCTATTTTCAAATGCCAATCGGCAAATATATCTGAAATGCCTATCGGCACCTATATCTGAAATGCCTATCGGCACCTATTTTTGAAATGCCTATCGGAAACTACATCTGAAATGCCTTTCGGCACCTATTTTTAAAATGCCAATCGGCAACTATATCTTAAATGCCTATCGGCACCTATATCTGAAATGCCTATCGGCAACCAAATCAGAAATGCCTATCGGCACCTATATTTGAAATGCCTATCGGCACCTATATCTGAAGTGCCTATCAGCACCTATATTTGAAATGCCTATCGGCAACCAAATCAGAAATGCCTATCGGCACCTATATTTGAAGTGCCTATCGGCACTTATATCTGAAATGCCTATCGGCACCTATTTTTATAATGCCAATCGGCAACTATATCTGAAATGCCGATCAGCACACATATTTGAAATGCGTAGCGGCAAACATATCTAAAATGCCTATCGATACCTATATTTGAAATACCTATCGGCTTCTATATCTGAAATGCCTATCGGCACCTATATCTGAAATGCCTATCGGCACCTATTTTTGAAATGCCTATCGGAAACTACATCTGAAATGCCTATCAGCACCTATATTTGAAATTCCTATCGGCAACCATATCTGGAATGCCTATCGGCACCTATATTTGAAATGCCTATCGGGTTCTATATCTGAAATGCCAATCGACACCTATTTTTAAAATGCCAATTGGCAACTATATCTGAAATGCCTATCGGCACCTATATCTGAAATGCCTATCGGTACCTATTTTTGAAATGCCTATCGGAAACTACATCTGAATTGATTATCAGCACTTATATTTGAAATGCCTATCGGCAACCATATCTGGAATGCCTATCGGCACCTATATTTGAAATGCCTATCGGCTTCTATATCTGAAATGCCTATCGGCACCTATTTTTAAAATACCAATCGGCAACTATATCTGAAATGCCTATCGGCACCTATATCTGAAATGCCTATCGGCATATATTTTTGAAATGCCTTTCGGAAACTACATCTGAAATGCCTATCTGCTCCTATATTTGAAATGCTTATCGGCAAACATATCTGAAATGCCTATCGACACCTATATTTGAAATCCCTATCGGCTTCTGTATCTGAAATGCCTATCGGCACCTATTTTTAAAATGCCAATCGGCATTTACATCTGAAGTGCCTATCGGCACCTAAATCTGAAATGCCTATCGGCACCTATTTTTGAAATGCCTATCGAAAACTACATCTGAAATGCCTATCAGCACCTATATTTGAAATGCCTATCGGCAACCACATCAGAAATGCCTATCGGCACCTATATCTGAAATGCCTTTCGGCATTTATATCTGAAATGCCGGTCGACACCTATATTTGAAATGCCTATCGGCAACTATATCTGATAAGCCTATCGGCACCTATATCTGAAATGCCTATCGGCACCTATTTTTGAAATGCCAATCTTTAAGTATATCTGAAGTGCCTATCGGCACCTATATCTAAAATGCCTATCGGAACCTATTTTTGAAATGCCTATCGGAAACTACATCTGAAATGACTATCAGCACCTATATTTGAAATGCCTATCGGCAACCATATCTGAAATGCCTATCCACACCTATATTTGAAATACCTATCGGCTTCTATATCTAAAATGTCTATCGGCACCTATTTTTAAAATGCCAATCGGTAAGTACATCTGAAATGCCTATCGGCACCTATATCTAAAATGCCTATCGGAACCTATTTTTGAAATGCCTATCGGAAACTACATCTGAAATGACTATCAGCACCTATATTTGAAATGCCTATCGGCAACCATATCTGAAATGCCTATCCACACCTATATTTGAAATACCTATCGGCTTCTATATCTAAAATGCCTATCGGCACCTATTTTTAAAATGCCAATCGGCAACTACATCTGAAATGACATCGGCTTTATTTATATCTGAAATGCCTATCGGCACCTATTTTTAAAATGCCAATCGGCAACTATATCTGAAATGCCAATCGGCACCTATATCTGAAATGCCAATCGGCACCTATTTTTGAAATGCCTATCGGAAACTACATCTGAAATGCCTATCAGCACCTATATTTGAAATGCCTATCGGCAACCATATCTGAAATGCCTATCGACACCTATATTTGAAATCCCTATCGGCTTCTATATCTGAAATGCCTATCGGCACCTATTTTTAAAATGCCAATCGGCAACTATATCTGAAATGCCAATCGGCACCTATATCTTAAATGCCTATCGACACCTATTTTTAAAATGCCAATTGGCAACTACATCTGAAATGCCTATCGGCACCTAGATCTGAAATGCCTATCGGTAACTTTTTTTGAAATGCCTATCAGAAACTACATCTGAAATGATTATCAGCACTTATATTTGAAATGCCTATCGGCAACCATATCTGGAATGCCTATCGGCACCTATATTTGAAATGCCTATCGGCTTCTATATCTGAAATGCCTATCGGCACCTATTTTTAAAATACCAATCGGCAACTATATCTGAAATGCCTATCGGCACCTATATCTGAAATGCCTATCGGCACCTAATTTTGAAATGCCTATCGGAAACTCCATCTAAAATGCCTATCAGCACCTATATTTGAAATGCCTATCGGCAACCATATCTGAAATGCCTATCGGCACCTATATTTGAAATGCCTATCGGCAACCATATCTGGAATGCTATCGGCACCTATATTTGAAATGCCTATCGGCTTCTATATCTGAAATGCCTATCGACACCTATTTTTAAAATGCCAATCGGCAACTATATCTGAAATGCCTATCGGCACCTATATCTGAAATGCCTATCGGCACCAATTTTTGAAATGCCTATCGGAAACTACATCTGAAATGCCTATCAGCACCTATATTTGAAATGCCTATCGGCAACCATATCTGGAATGCTCATCGGCACCTATATTTGAAATGCCTATCGGCTTATATATCTGAAATGCCTATCGGCACCTATTTTTAAAATGCTAATCGGCAACTATATCTGAAATGCCTATCGGCACCTATATCTGAAATGCCTATCGCAACAATTTTTGAAATGCCTATCGAAAACTACATCTGAAATGCCTATCAGCATTTATATTTGAAATGCCTATCGGCAACCACATCAGAAATGCGTATCGGCACCTATATCTGAAATGCCCTACGGAATTTATATCTGAAATGCCGATCGACACCTATATTTGAAATGCCTATCGGCACCTATATTTTAAATGCCTATCGGCAACTATATCTGATATGCCTATCGGCACCTATATCTGAAATGCCTATCGGCACCTATTTTTGAAATGCCTATCAGCACCTATTTTTAAAATACCAAACGGAAAGTATATCTGAAATGCCTATCGTCACCTATAATTGAAATGCCTATCGGAACCTATTTTTGAAATGCCTATCGAAAACTACATTTGAAATGCCTATCAGCACCTATATTTGAAATGCCTATCGGAAACTACATCTGAAATGCCTATCAGCACCTATATTTGAAATGCCTATCGGACACCATATCTGGAATGCCTATCGGCACCTATATTTGAAATGCCTATCGGCTTCTATATCTGAAATGCCTATCGGCACCTATTTTTAAAATGCCAATCGGCAACTATATCTGAAATGCCTATCGGCACCTATATCTGAAATGCCTATCGGCACCTATTTTTGAAATGCCTATCGGAAACTACATCTGAAATGCCTATCAGCACCTATATTGAAAATGCCTATCGGCAACCATATCTGAAATGCCTATCGACACCTATATTTGAAATACCTATCGGCTTCTATATCTGAAATGCCTATCGGTACCTATTTTTAAAATGCCAATCGGTAACTATATCTGAAATGCCTATCGGCACCTATATCTGAAATGCCTATCGGCACCATTTTTTGAAATGCCTATCGGAAACTACATCCGGAATGCCTATTGCACCTATATTTGAAATGCCTATCGGCAACCATATCTGAAATGCCTATCGACACCTATATTTGAAATACCTATCGGCTTCTATATCTGAAATGCCTATCGGTACCTATTTTTAAAATGCCAATCGGTAACTATATCTGAAATGCCTATCGGCACCTATATCTGAAATGCCTATCGGCACCAATTTTTGAAATGCCTATCGAAAACTACATCTGAAATGCCTATCAGCATTTATATTTGAAATGCCTATCGGCAACCACATCAGAAATGCGTATCGGCACCTATATCTGAAATGCCCTACGGAATTTATATCTGAAATGCCGATCGACACCTATATTTGAAATGCCTATCGGCACCTATATTTTAAATGCCTATCGGCAACTATATCTGATATGCCTATCGGCACCTATATCTGAAATGCCTATCGGCACCTATTTTTGAAATGCCTATCAGCACCTATTTTTAAAATACCAAACGGAAAGTATATCTGAAATGCCTATCGTCACCTATAATTGAAATGCCTATCGGAACCTATTTTTGAAATGCCTATCGAAAACTACATTTGAAATGCCTATCAGCACCTATATTTGAAATGCCTATCGGAAACTACATCTGAAATGCCTATCGGCACCTATATTTGAAATGCCTATCGGCTTCTATATCTGAAATGCCTATCGGCACCTATTTTTAAAATGCCAATCGGCAACTATATCTGAAATGCCTATCGGCACCTATATCTGAAATGCCTATCGGCACCTATTTTTGAAATGCCTATCGGAAACTACATCTGAAATGCCTATCAGCACCTATATTGAAAATGCCTATCGGCAACCATATCTGAAATGCCTATCGACACCTATATTTGAAATACCTATCGGCTTCTATATCTGAAATGTCTATCGGTACCTATTTTTAAAATGCCAATCGGTAACTATATCTGAAATGCCTATCGGCACCTATATCTGAAATGCCTATCGGCACCATTTTTTGAAATGCCTATCGGAAACTACATCCGGAATGCCTATCAGCACCTATATTTGAAATGCCTATCGGCAACCATATCTGGAATGCCTATCGGCACCTATATTTGAAATGCCTATCGGCTTCTATATCTGAAATGCCTATCGACACCAATTTTTGAAATGCCTATCGGAAACTACATCTGAAATGCCTATCAGCACCTATATTTGAAATGCCTATCGGCAACCATATCTGGAATGCTCATCGGCACCTATTTTTGAAATGCCTATCGGCTTATATATCTGAAATGCCTATCGGCACCTATTTTTAAAATGCCAATCGGCAACTATATCTGAAATGCCTATCGGCACCTATATCTGAAATGCCTATCGGCACCTATTTTTGAAATGCCTATCGGAAACTACATCTGAAATGCCTATCAGCACCTATATTTGAAATGCCTATCGGCAACCATATCTGGAATGCTCATCGGCACCTATTTTTGAAATGCCTATCGGCTTATATATCTGAAATGCCTATCGGCACCTATTTTTAAAATGCCAATCGGCAACTATATCTGAAATGCCTATCGGCACCTATATCTGAAATGCCTATCGGCACCTATTTTTAAAATGCCAATCGGCAACTATATCTGAAATGCCTATCGGCACCTATATCTGAAATGCCTATCGGCACATATTTTTGAAATGCCTATCGGAAACTACATCTGAAATGCCTATCAGCACCTATATTTGAAATGCCTATCGGCAACCATATCTGAAATGCCTATCGACACCTATATTTGAAATACCTATCGGCTTCTATATCTGAAATGCCTATCGGCACCTATTTTTAAAATACCAATCGGCAACTATATCTGAAATGCCTATCGGCACCTATATCTGAAATGCCTATCGGCACCTATTTTTGAAATGCCTATCGGAAACTCCATCTAAAATGCCTATCAGCACCTATATTTGAAATGCCTATCGGCAACCATATCTGAAATGCCTATCGGCACCTATATTTGAAATGCCTATCGGCAACCATATCTGGAATGCTATCGGCACCTATATTTGAAATGCCTATCGGCTTCTATATCTGAAATGCCTATCGACACCTATTTTTAAAATGCCAATCGGCAACTATATCTGAAATGCCTATCGGCACCTATATCTGAAATGCCTATCGGCACCAATTTTTGAAATGCCTATCGGAAACTACATCTGAAATGCCTATCAGCACCTATATTTGAAATGCCTATCGGCAACCATATCTGGAATGCTCATCGGCACCTATATTTGAAATGCCTATCGGCTTATATATCTGAAATGCCTATCGGCACCTATTTTTAAAATGCCAATCGGCAACTATATCTGAAATGCCTATCGGCACCAATTTTTGAAATGCCTATCGAAAACTACATCTGAAATGCCTATCAGCATTTATATTTGAAATGCCTATCGGCAACCACATCAGAAATGCGTATCGGCACCTATATCTGAAATGCCCTACGGAATTTATATCTGAAATGCCGATCGACACCTATATTTGAAATGCCTATCGGCACCTATATTTTAAATGCCTATCGGCAACTATATCTGATATGCCTATCGGCACCTATATCTGAAATGCCTATCGGCACCTATTTTTGAAATGCCTATCAGCACCTATTTTTAAAATACCAAACGGAAAGTATATCTGAAATGCCTATCGTCACCTATAATTGAAATGCCTATCGGAACCTATTTTTGAAATGCCTATCGAAAACTACATTTGAAATGCCTATCAGCACCTATATTTGAAATGCCTATCGGAAACTACATCTGAAATGCCTATCAGCACCTATATTTGAAATGCCTATCGGCAAACATATCTGGAATGCCTATCGGCACCTATATTTGAAATGCCTATCGGCTTCTTTATCTGAAATGCCTATCGGCACCTATTTTTAAAATGCCAATCGGCAACTATATCTAAAATGCCTATCGGCACCTATATCTGAAATGCCTATCGGCACCTATTTTTGAAATGCCTATCGGAAACTACATCTGAAATGCCTATCAGCACCTATATTTAAAATGCCTATCGGCAACCATATCTGAAATGCCTATCGACACCTATATTTGAAATACCTATCGGCTTCTATATCTGAAATGCCTATCGGTACCTATTTTTAAAATGCCAATCGGTAACTATATCTGAAATGCCTATCGGCACCTATATCTGAAATGCCTATCGGCACCATTTTTTGAAATGCCTATCGGAAACTACATCCGGAATGCCTATCAGCACCTATATTTGAAATGCCTATCGGCAACCATATCTGGAATGCCTATCGGCACCTATATTTGAAATGCCTATCGGCTTCTATATCTGAAATGCCTATCGACACCAATTTTGGAAATGCCTATCGGAAACTACATCTGAAATGCCTATCAGCACCTATATTTGAAATGCCTATCGGCAACCATATCTGGAATGCTCATCGGCACCTATATTTGAAATGCCTATCGGTATATATATCTGAAATGCCTATCGGCACCTATTTTTAAAATGCCAATCGGCAACTATATCTGAAATGCCTATCGGCACCTATATCTGAAATGCCTATCGGCAACTTTTTTGAAATGCCTATCGGAAACTACATCTGAAATGCCTATCAGCACCTATATTTGAAATGCCTATCGGCAACCACATCAGAAATGCCTATCGGCACCTATATCTGAAATGCCTTTCGGCATTTATATCTGAAATGCCGGTCGACACCTATATTTGAAATGCCTATCGGCACATATATTATAAATGCCTATCGGCAACTATATCTGATATGCCTATCGGCACCTATATCTGAAATGCCTATCGGCACCTATTTTTGAAATGCCTATCGGAAACTACATCTAAAATGCCTATCGGCACCTATTTTTAAAATGCCAATCGGTAAGTATATCTGAAATGCCTATCGGCACCTATATCTGAAATGCCTATCGGAACCAATTTTTGAAATGCCTATCGGAAACTACATCTGAAATGAATATCAGCACCTATATTTGAAATGCCTATCGGCAACCATATCTGAAATGCCTATCCACACCTATATTTGAAATACCTATCGGCTTCTATATCTGAAATGCCTATCGGCACCTATTTTTAAAATACCAATCGGCAACTATATCTGAAATGCCTATCGGCACCTATATCTGAAATGCCTATCGGCACCTATTTTTGAAATGCCTATCGGAAACTCCATCTAAAATGCCTATCAGCACCTATATTTGAAATGCCTATCGGCAACCATATCTGAAATGCCTATCGGCACCTATATTTGAAATGCCTATCGGCAACCATATCTGGAATGCTATCGGCACCTATATTTGAAATGCCTATCGGCTTCTATATCTGAAATGCCTATCGACACCTATTTTTAAAATGCCAATCGGCAACTATATCTGAAATGCCTATCGGCACCTATATCTGAAATGCCTATCGGCACCAATTTTTGAAATGCCTATCGGAAACTACATCTGAAATGCCTATCAGCACCTATATTTGAAATGCCTATCGGCAACCATATCTGGAATGCTCTTCGGCACCTATATTTGAAATGCCTATCGGCTTATATATCTGAAATGCCTATCGGCACCTATTTTTAAAATGCCAATCGGCAACTATATCTGAAATGTCTATCGGCACCAATTTTTGAAATGCCTATCGAAAACTACATCTGAAATGCCTATCAGCATTTATATTTGAAATGCCTATCGGCAACCACATCAGAAATGCGTATCGGCACCTATATCTGAAATGCCCTACGGAATTTATATCTGAAATGCCGATCGACACCTATATTTGAAATGCCTATCGGCACCTATATTTTAAATGCCTATCGGCAACTATATCTGATATGCCTATCGGCACCTATATCTGAAATGCCTATCGGCACCTATTTTTGAAATGCCTATCAGCACCTATTTTTAAAATACCAAACGGAAAGTATATCTGAAATGCCTATCGTCACCTATAATTGAAATGCCTATCGGAACCTATTTTTGAAATGCCTATCGAAAACTACATTTGAAATGCCTATCAGCACCTATATTTGAAATGCCTATCGGAAACTACATCTGAAATGCCTATCAGCACCTATATTTGAAATGCCTATCGGCAAACATATCTGGAATGCCTATCGGCACCTATATTTGAAATGCCTATCGGCTTCTATATCTGAAATGCCTATCGGCACCTATTTTTAAAATGCCAATCGGCAACTATATCTAAAATGCCTATCGGCACCTATATCTAAAATGCCTATCGGCACCTATTTTTGAAATGCCTATCGGAAACTACATCTGAAATGCCTATCAGCACCTATATTTAAAATGCCTATCGGCAACCATATCTGAAATGCCTATCGACACCTATATTTGAAATACCTATCGGCTTCTATATCTGAAATGCCTATCGGTACCTATTTTTAAAATGCCAATCGGTAACTATATCTGAAATGCCTATCGGCACCTATATCTGAAATGCCTATCGGCACCATTTTTTGAAATGCCTATCGGAAACTACATCCGGAATGCCTATCAGCACCTATATTTGAAATGCCTATCGGCAACCATATCTGGAATGCCTATCGGCACCTATATTTGAAATGCCTATCGGCTTCTATATCTGAAATGCCTATCGACACCAATTTTTGAAATGCCTATCGGAAACTACATCTGAAATGCCTATCAGCACCTATATTTGAAATGCCTATCGGCAACCATATCTGGAATGCTCATCGGCACCTATATTTGAAATGCCTATCGGCTTATATATCTGAAATGCCTATCGGCACCTATTTTTAAAATGCCAATCGGCAACTATATCTGAAATGCCTATCGGCACCTATATCTGAAATGCCTATCGGCACCTTTTTTGAAATGCCTATCGGAAACTACATCTGAAATGCCTATCAGCACCTATATTTGAAATGCCTATCGGCAACCACATCAGAAATGCCTATCGGCACCTATATCTGAAATGCCTTTCGGCATTTATATCTGAAATGCCGGTCGACACCTATATTTGAAATGCCTATCGGCACATATATTTTAAATGCCTATCGGCAACTATATCTGATATGCCTATCGGCACCTATATCTGAAATGCCTATCGGCACCTATTTTTGAAATGCCTATCGGAAACTACATCTAAAATGCCTATCGGCACCTATTTTTAAAATGCCAATCGGTAAGTATATCTGAAATGCCTATCGGCACCTATATCTGAAATGCCTATCGGAACCAATTTTTGAAATGCCTATCGGAAACTACATCTGAAATGAATATCAGCACCTATATTTGAAATGCCTATCGGCAACCATATCTGAAATGCCTATCCACACCTATATTTGAAATACCTATCGGCTTCTATATCTGAAATGCCTATCGGCACCTATTTTAAAAATGCCAATCGGCAAATATATCTGAAATGCCTATCGGCACCTATATCTGAAATGCCTATCGGTACCTATTTTTGAAATGCCTATCGGAAACTACATCTGAAATGATTATCAGCGCTTATATTTGATATGCCTATTGGCAACCATATCTGGAATGCCTATCGGCAACTTTATTTGAAATGCCTATCGGCTTCTATATCTGAAATGCCTATCGGCACCTATTTTTAAAATACCAATCGGTAACTATATCTGAAATGCCTATCGGCACCTATATCTGAAATGCCTATCGGCATATATTTTTGAAATGCCTTTCGGAAACTACATCTGAAATGCCTATCTGCTCCTATATTTGAAATGCCTATCGGCAACCATATCTGAAATGCCTATCGACACCTATATTTGAAATACCTATCGGCTTCTATATCTGAAATGCCTATCGGCACCTGTTTTTAAAATGCCAATCGGCAACTATATCTGAAATGCCTATCGGCACATATATCCGAAATGCCTATCGGCATCAATTTTTGAAATGCCTGTCGGAAACTACATCTAAAATGCCTATCAGCACCTATATTTGAAATGCCTATCGGCAACCATATCTGGAATGCCTATCAGCACCTATATTTGAAATGCCTATCGGCTTCTATATCTGAAATGCCTATCGGCACCTATTTTTAAAATGCCAATCGGCAACTATATCTGAAATGCCTATCGGCACCTATATCTGAAATGCCTATCGGCACATATTTTTGAAACGCCTATCGGAAACTACATCTGAAATGCCTATCAGCACCTATATTTGAAATGCCTATCGGCAACCATATCTGAAATGCCTATCGACACCTATATTTGAAATACCTATCGGCTTCTATATCTGAAATGCCTATCGGCACCTATTTTTAAATTGCCAATCGGTAATTATATCTGAAATGCCTATCGGCACCTATATCTGAAATGCCTATCGGCACCTATTTTTGAAATGCCTATCGGAAACTACATCTGAAATGCCTATCAGCACCTATATTTGACACGCTTATCGGCAACCATATCTGAAATGCCTATCGACACCTATATTTGAAATCCCTATCGGCTTCTATATCTGAAATGCCTATCGGCACCTATTTTTAAAATGCCAATCGGCAACTATATCTGAAATGCCAATCGGCACCTATATCTAAAATGCCCATCGGCACCTATTTTTGAAATGCCTATCGGAAACTACACCTGAAATGCCTATCAGCACCTATATTTGAAATGCCTATCGGCAATCATATCTGGAATGCCTATCGGCGCCTATATTTGAAATGCCTATCGGCTTCTATATATAAAATGCCTATCAGCACCTATTTTTAAAATGCCAATCGGCAACTATATCTGAAGTGCCTATCGGCACCTATATCTCAAATGCCTATCGGCACCTATTTTTGAAATGCCTATCGAAAACTACATCTGAAATGCCTATCAGCATTTATATTTGAAATGCCTATCGGCAACCAAATCAGGAATGCCTATCGGCACCTATATTTGAAATGCCTATCGGCACCTATATCTGAAATGACTATCGGCACCTATTTTTAAAATGCCAATCGGCAACTAGATCTGAAATGCCTATCAGCACCCATATTTGAAATGCCTATCGGCAACCATATCTGAAATGCCTATCGACACCTATATTTGAAATACCTATCGGCTTCTATATCTGAAACGCCTATCGTCACCTATTTTTAAAATGCCAATCGGCAACTATATTTGAAATGCCTATCGGCACCTATATTTGAAATACCTATCGGCACCTATTTTTGAAATGCCTATCGGAAACTACATCTGAAATGCCTATCAGCACCTATATTTGAAATGCCTATCGGCCACCATATCTGGAATGCCTATCGGCACCTGTATTTGAAATGCCTATCAGCACCTATATTTAAAATGCCTATCGGCAACCATATCTGGAATGCCTATCGGATCCTATTTTTAAAATGCCAATTGGCAACTATATCTGAAAGGCCTATCGGCAACTATATCTGAAATGCCTATCGGAACCTATTTTTGAAATGCCTATCAAAAACTACATCTGAAATGCCTATCAGAACCTATATTTGAAATGCCTATCGGCGACCAAATCAGAAATGCCTATCGGCACCTATATTTTAAATGCCTATCGGGAAATATATCTGATATGCCTATCGGCACCTATATCTGAAATGCCTATCGGCACCTATTTTTGATATGCCTATCGGAAACTACATGTGAAATGCTTATCGGCACCTATTTTTAAAAAGCCAATCGGCAACTATATCTGAAATGCCTATCGGCACCTATTTTTGAAATGCCTATCGGAAAATACATCTGAAATGCCTATCAGCACCTATATTTGAAATGCCTATCGGCAACCATATCTGAAATGCCTATCAGCACCTATATTTGAAATGCTTATCGGCTTCTTTATCTGAAATGCCTATCGGCACCTATTTTTAAAATGCCAATCGGCAACTATATCTGAAATGCCTATTGGAACCTATTTTTGAAATGCCTGTCAGCACATAAATTTGAAATGCCTATCGGCAACCAAATCAGAAATGCCTATCGACACATATATTTAAATACCTATCGGCATCTATATCTGAAATGCCTATCGGCACTTATTTTTAAAATGCCAATCGGCAACTATATCTGAAATGCCTATCGGCACCTATATCTGAAATGCATATCGGCACCTATTTTTGAGATGCCTATCGGAAACTACATCTGAAATGCCTATCGGCACCTATTTTTAAAATGCCAATAGGCAACTATATCTGAAATGCCTATCGGCACCTATATCTGAAATGCCTATCGGCACCTATTTTCAAATGCCAATCGGCAACTATATCTGAAATGCCTATCGGCACCTATATCTGAAATGCCTATCGGCACCTATTTTTGAAATGCCTATCGGAAACTACATCTGAAATGCCTATCGGCACCTATTTTTAAAATGCCAATCGGCAACTATATCTTAAATGCCTATCGGCACCTATATCTGAAATGCCTATCGGCAACCAAATCAGAAATGCCTATCGGCACCTATATTTGAAATGCCTATCGGCACCTATATTTAAAATGCCTATCGGCACCTATATCTGAAGTGCCTATCAGCACCTATATTTCAAATGCCTATCGGCAACCAAATCAGAAATGCCTATCGGCACCTATATTTGAAGTGCCTATCGGCACTTATATCTGAAATGCCTATCGGCACCTATTTTTATAATGCCAATCGGCAACTATATCTGAAATGCCGATCAGCACACATATTTGAAATGCGTAGCGGCAAACATATCTAAAATGCCTATCGATACCTATATTTGAAATACCTATCGGCTTCTATATCTGAAATGCCTATCGGCACCTATATCTGAAATGCCTATCGGCACCTATTTTTGAAATGCCTATCGGAAACTACATCTGAAATGCCTATCAGCACCTATATTTAAAATGCCTATCAGCAACTAAATCAGAAATGCCTATCGGCACCTATATTTTAAATGCCAATCGGCACCTATATCTGAAATGCCTATCGGCACCTATTTTTGAAATGCCTATCGGAAACTACATCTGAAATGCCTATCAGCACCTATATTTGAAATGCCTATCGGCAACCATATCTGAAATGCCTATCGACACCTATATTTGAAATCCCTATCGGCTTCTATATCTGAAATGCCTATCGGCACCTATTTTTAAATGCCAATCGGCAACTATATCTGAAATGCCAAACGGCACCTATATCTGAAATGCCTATCGACACCTATTTTTAAAATGCCAATTGGCAACTATATCTGAAATGCCTATCGGCACCTATATCTGAAATGCCTATCGGTACCTATTTTTGAAATGCCTATCGGAAACTACATCTGAAATGATTATCAGCACTTATATTTGAAATGCCTATCGGCAACCATATCTGGAATGCCTATCGGCACCTATATTTGAAATGCCTATCGGCTTTAATATCTGAAATGCCTATCGGCACCTATTTTTAAAATACCAATCGGCAACTATATCTGAAATGCCTATCGGCACCTATATCTGAAATGCCTATCGGCACCTATTTTTGAAATGCCTATCGGAAACTCCATCTAAAATGCCTATCAGCACCTATATTTGAAATGCCTATCGGCAACCATATCTGAAATGCCTATCGGCACCTATATTTGAAATGCCTATCGGCAACCATATCTGGAATGCTATCGGCACCTATATTTGAAATGCCTATCGACTTCTATATCTGAAATGCCTATCGACACCTATTTTTAAAATGCCAATCGGCAACTATATCTGAACTGCCTATCGGCACCTATATCTGAAATGCCTATCGGCACCAATTTTTGAAAAGCCTATCGGAAACTACATCTGAAATGCCTATCAGCACCTATATTTGAAATGCCTATCGGCAACCATATCTGGAATGCTCATCGGCACCTATATTTGAAATGCCTATCGGCTTATATATGTGAAATGCCTATCGGCACCTATTTTTAAAATGCCAATCGGCAACTATATCTGAAATGCCTATCGGCACCTATATCTGAAATGCCTATCGGCACCAATTTTTGAAATGCCTATCGAAAACTACATCTGAAATGCCTATCAGCATTTATATTTGAAATGCCTATCGGCAAACACATCAGAAATGCGTATCGGCACCTATATCTGAAATGCTCTACGGAATTTATATCTGAAATGCCGATCGACACCTATATTTGAAATGCCTATCGGCACCTATATTTTAAATGCCTATCGGCAACTATATCTGATATGCCTATCGGCACCTATATCTGAAATGCCTATCGGCACCTATTTTTGAAATGCCTATCAGCACCTATTTTTAAAATACCAAACGGAAAGTATATCTGAAATGCCTATCGTCACCTATAATTGAAATGCCTATCGGAACCTATTTTTGAAATGCCTATCGAAAACTACATTTGAAATGCCTATCAGCACCTATATTTGAAATGCCTATCGGAAACTACATCTGAAATGCCTATCAGCACCTATATTTGAAATGCCTATCGGCAACCATATCTGGAATGCCTATCGGCACCTATATTTGAAATGCCTATCGGCTTCTATATCTGAAATGCCTATCGGCACCTATTTTTAAAATGCCAATCGGCAACTATATCTGAAATGCCTATCGGCACCTATATCTGAAATGCCTATCGCACCTATTTTTGAAATGCCTATCGGAAACTACATCTGAAATGCCTATCAGCACCTATATTTAAAATGATTATCGGCAACCATATCTGAAATGCCTATCGACACATATATTTGAAATACCTATCGGCTTCTATATCTGAAATGCCTATCGGTTACCTATTTTTAAAATGCCAATCGGTAACTATATCTGAAATGCCTATCGGCACCTATATCTGAAATGCCTATCGGCACCATTTTTTGAAATGCATATCGGAAACTACATCCGGAATGCCTATCAGCACCTATATTTGAAATGCCTATCGGCAACCATATCTGGAATGCCTATCGGCACCTATATTTGAAATGCCTATCGGCTTCTATATCTGAAATGCCTATCGACACCAATTTTTGAAATGCCTATCGGAAACTACATCTGAAATGATTATCAGCACCTATATTTGAAATGCCTATCGGCAACCATATCTGGAATGCTCATCGGCACCTATATTTGAAATGCCTATCGACTTATATATCTGAAATGCCTATCGGCATCTATTTTTAAAATGCCAATCGGCAACTATATCTGAAATGCCTATCGGCACCTATATCTGAAATGCCTATCGGCACCTATTTTTGAAATGCCTATCGGAAACTACATCTGAAATGCCTATCAGCACCTATATTTGAAATGCTTATCGGCAACCATATCTGAAATGCCTATCGACACCTATATCTAAAATCCCTATCGGCTTCTATATCTGAAATGCCTATCGGCATCTATTTTTAAAATGCCAATCGGCAACTATATCTGAAATGCCTATCGGCACCTATATCTGAAATGCCTATCGGCACCAATTTTTGAAATGCCTATCGGAAACTACATCTGAAATGCCTATCAGCACTTATATTTGAAATGCTTATCGGCAACCATATCTGAAATGCCTGTCGACACCTATATTTAAAATCCCTATCGGCAAATATATCTGCAATGCCTATCGGCACCTATATTTGAAATGCCTATCGGCTTCTATATCTGAAATGCCTATCGGCACCTATTTTTTAAATGCCAATTGGCAACTATATCTGAAATGACTATCGGCAACTATATCTGAAATGCCTATCGGCACCTATTTTTGAAATGCCTATCGAAAACTACATCTGAAATGCCTATCAGCACCTATATTTGAAATGCCTATCGGAAACTACATCTGAAATGCCTATCAGCACCTATATTTGAAATGCTTATCGGCAACCATATCTGAAATGCCTGTCGACACCTATATTTAAAATCCCTATCGGCAAATATATCTGCAATGCCTATCGGCACCTATATTTGAAATGCCTATCGGCTTCTATATCTGAACTGCCTATCGGCACCTATTTTTTAAATGCCAATTGGCAACTATATCTGAAATGACTATCGGCACCTATATCTGAAGTGCCTATCGGCACCTATTTTTGAAATGCCTATCGAAAACTACATCTGAAATGCCTATCAGCACCTATATTTGAAATGCCTATCGGCAACCACATCAGAAATGCCTATCGGCACCTATATCTGAAATGCCTTTCGGCATTTATATCTGAAATGCCGGTCGACACCTATATTTGAAATGTCAATCGGCACATATATTTTAAATGCCTATCGGCAACTATATCTGATATGCCTATCGGCACCTATATCTGAAATGCCTATCGGCACCTATTTTTGAAATGCCTATCGGAAACTACATCTAAAATGCCTATCGGCACCTATTTTTAAAATGCCAATCGGTAAGTATATCTGAAATGCCTATCGGCACCTATATCTGAAATGCCTATCGGAACCAATTTTTGAAATGCCTATCGGAAACTACATCTGAAATGAATATCAGCACCTATATTTGAAATGCCTATCGGCAACCATATCTAAAATGCCTATCCACACCTATATTTGAAATACCTATCGGCTTCTATATCTGAAATGCCTATCGGCACCTATTTTTAAAATGCCAATCGGCAACTTTATCTGAAATGCCTATCGGCACCTATATCTGAAATGCCTATCGGTACCTATTTTTGAAATGCCTATCGGAAACTACATCTGAAATGATTATCAGCGCTTATATTTGATATGCCTATCGGCAACCATATCTGGAATGCCTATCGGCAACTTTATTTGAAATGCCTATCGGCTTCTATATCTGAAATGCCTATCGGCACCTATTTTTAAAATACCAATCGGCAACTATATCTGAAATGCCTATCGGCACCTATATCTGAAATGCCTATCGGCATATATTTTTGAAATGCCTTTCGGAAACTACATCTGAAATGCCTATCTGCTCCTATATTTGAAATGCCTATCGGCAACCATATCTGAAATGCCTATCGACACCTATATTTGAAATACCTATCGGCTTCTATATCTAAAATGCCTATCGGCACCTGTTTTTAAAATGCCAATCGGCAACTATATCTGAAATGCCTATCGGCACCTATATCCGAAATGCCTATCGGCATCAATTTTTGAAATGCCTATCGGAAACTACATCTAAAATGCCTATCAGCACCTATATTTGAAATGCCTATCGGCAACCATATCTGGAATGCCTATCGGCACCTATATTTGAAATGCCTATCGGCTTCTATATCTGAAATGCCTATCGGCTTCTATATCTGAAATGCCTATCGGCACCTATTTTTAAAATGCCAATCGGCAACTATATCTGAAATGCCTATCGGCACCTATATCTGAAATGCCTATCGGCACATATTTTTGAAACGCCTATCGGAAACTACATCTGAAATGCCTATCAGCACCTATATTTGAAATGCCTATCGGCAACCATATCTGAAATGCCTATCGACACCTATATTTGAAATCCCTATCGGCTTCTATATCTGAAATGCCTATCGGCACCTATTTTTAAAATGCCAATCGGCAACTATATCTGAAATGCCAATCGGCACCTATATCTAAAATGCCTATCGGCACCTATTTTTGAAATGCCTATCGGAAACTACACCTGGAATGCCTATCAGCACCTATATTTGAAATGCCTATCGGCAATCATATCTGGAATGCCTATCGGCGCCTATATTTGAAATGCCTATCGGCTTCTATATCTAAAATGCCTATCGGCACCTATTTTTAAAATGCCAATCGACAACTATATCTAAAGTGCCTATCGGCACCTATATCTCAAATGCCTATCGGCACCTATTTTTGAAATGCCTATCGAAAACTACATCTGAAATGCCTATCAGCATTTATATTTGAAATGCCTATCGGCAACCACATCAGAAATGCGTATCGGCACCTATATCTGAAATGCCCTACGGAATTTATATCTAAAATGCCGATCGACACCTATATTTGAAATGCCTATCGGCACCTATATTTTAAATGCCTATCGGCAACTATATCTGATATGCCTATCGGCACCTATATCTGAAATGCCTATCGGCACCTATTTTTGAAATGCCTATCGGAAACTACATCTAAAATGCCTATCAGCACCTATTTTTAAAATACCAAACGGAAAGTATATCTGAAATGACTATCGTCACCTATAATTGAAATGCCTATCGGAACCTATAATTGAAATGCCTATCGGAACCTATTTTTGAAATGCCTATCGGAAACAACATCTGAAATGATTATCAGCACTTATATTTGAAATGCCTATCGGCAACCATATCTGGAATGCCTATCGGCACCTATATTTGAAATGCCTATCGGCTTCTATATCTGAAATGCCTATCGGCACCTATTTTTAAAATACCAATCGGCAACTATATCTGAAATGCCTATCGGCACCTATATCTGAAATGCCTATCGGCATATATTTTTGAAATGCCTTTCGGAAACTACATCTGAAATGCCCATCTGCTCCTATATTTGAAATGCCTATCGGCAACCATATCTGAAATGCCTATCGACACCTATGTTTGAAATACCTATCGGCTTCTATATCTGAAATGCCTATCGGCACCTGTTTTTAAAATGCCAATCGGCAAATATATCTGAAATGCCTATCGGCACCTATATCCGAAATGGCTATCGGCATCAATTTTTGAAATGCCTATCGGAAACTACATCTAAAATGCCTATCAGCACCTATATTTGAAATGCCTATCGGCAACTATATCTGCAATGCCTATCGGCACCTATATTTGAAATGCCTATCGGCTTCTATATCTGAAATGCCTATCGGCACCTATTTTTTAAATGCCAATTGGCAACTATATCTGAAATGACTATCGGCACCTATATCTGAAATGCCTATCGGCACCTATTTTTGAAATGCCTATCGAAAACTACATCTGAAATGCCTATCAGCACCTATATTTGAAATGCCTATCGGAAACTACATCTGAAATGCCTATCAGCACCTGTTTTTAAAATGCCAATCGGCAACTATATCTGAAATGCCTATCGGCACCTATATCCGAAATGCCTATCGGCATCAATTTTTTAAATGCCTATCGGAAACTACATCTAAAATGCCTATCAGCACCTATATTTGAAATGCTTATCGGCAACCATATCTGGAATGCCTATCGGCACCTATATTTGAAATGCCTATCGGCTTCTATATCTGAAATGCCTATCGGCACCTATTTTTAAAATGCCAATCGGCAAATATAACTGAAATGCCTATCGGCACCTATATCTGAAATGCCTATCGGCACATATTTTTGAAATGCCTATCGGAAACTACATCTGAAATGCCTATCAGCACCTATATTTGAAATGCAGATCGGCAACCATATCTGCAATGCCTATCGACACCTATATTTGAAATACCTATCGGCTTCTATATCTGAAATGCCTATCGGCACCTATTTTTAAAATGCTAATCGGTAACTATATCTGAAATGCCTATCGGCACCTATATCTGAAATGCCCATCGGCACCATTTTTTGAAATGTCTATCGGAAACTACATCCGGAATGCCTATCAGCACCTATATTTGAAATGCCTATCGGCAACCATATCTGGAATGCCTATCGGCACCTATATTTGAAATGCCTATCGGCTTCTATATCTGAAATGCCTATCGACACCTATTTTTAAAATGCCAATCGGCAACTATATCTGAAATGCCTATCGGCACCTATATCTGAAATGCCTATCGGCACCTATTTTTGAAATGCCTATCGGAAACTACATCTGAAATGCCTATCAGCACCTATATTTGAAATGCCTATCGGCAACCATATCTGGAATGCCTATCGGCACCTATATTTGAAATGCCTATCGGCTTCTATATCTAAAATGCCTATCGGCACCTATTTTTAAAATGCCAATCGGCAACTATATCTGAAATGCCTATCGGCACCTATATCTGAAATGCCTATCGGCACCTATTTTTGAAATGCCTATCGGAAACTACATCTGAAATGCCTATCAGCACCTATATTTAAAATGCCTATCGGCAACCATATCTGAAATGCCTATCGACACCTATATTTGAAATACCTATTGGCTTCTATATCTGAAATGCCTATCGGTACCTATTTTTAAAATGCCAATCGGTAACTATATCTGAAATGCCTATCGGCACCTATATCTGAAATGCCTATCGGCACCATTTTTTGAAATGCCTATCGGAAACTACATCCGGAATGCCTATCAGCACCTATATTTGAAATGCCTATCGGCAACCATATCTGGAATGCCTATCGGCACCTATATTTGAAATGCCTATCGGCTTCTATATCTGAAATGCCTATCGACACCAATTTTTGAAATGCCTATCGGAAACTACATCTGAAATGCCTATCAGCACCTATATTTGAAATGCCTATCGGCAACAATATCTGGAATGCTCATCGGCACCTATATTTGAAATGCCTATCGGCTTATATATCTGTAATGCCTATCGGCACCTATTTTTAAAATGCCAATCGGCAACTATATCTGAAATGCCTATCGGCACCTATATCTGAAATGCCTATCGGCACCTATTTTTGAAATGCCTATCGAAAACTACATCTGAAATGCCTATCAGCACCTATATTTGAAATGCTTATCGGCAACCATATCTGAAATGCCTATCGACACCTATATTTAAAATCCCTATCGGCTTCTATATCTGAAATGCCTATCGGCACCTATTTTTAAAATGCCAATCGGCAACTATATCTGAAATGCCTATCGGCACCTATATCTGAAATGCTTATCGGCACCAATTTTTGAAATGCCTATCGGAAACTACATCTGAAATGCCTATCAGCACCTATATTTGAAATGCTTATCGGCAACCATATCTGAAATGCCTATCGACACCTATATTTAAAATCCCTATCGGCAAATATATCTGCAATGCCTATCGGCACCTATATTTGAAATGCCTATCGGCTTCTATATCTGAAATGCCTATCGGCACCTATTTTTTAAATGCCAATTGGCAACTATATCTGAAATGACTATCGGCACCTATATCTGAAATGCCTATCGGCACCAATTTTTGAAATGCCTATCGGAAACTACATCTGAAATGCCTATCAGCACCTATATTTGAAATGCCTATCGGCAACCATATCTGGAATGCTCATCGGCACCTATATTTGAAATGCCTATCGGCTTATATATCTGAAATGCCTATGGCACCTATTTTTAAAATGCCAATCGGCAACTATATCTGAAATGCCTATCGGCACCTATATCTGAAATGCCTATCGGCACCAATTTTTGAAATGCCTATCGAAAACTACATCTGAAATGCCTATCAGCATTTATATTTGAAATGCCTATCGGCAACCACATCAGAAATGCGTATCGGCACCTATATCTGAAATGCCCTACGGAATTTATATCTGAAATGCCGATCGACACCTATATTTGAGATGCCTATCGGCACCTATATTTTAAATGCCTATCGGCAACTATATCTGATATGCCTATCGGCACCTATATCTGAAATGCCTATCGGCACCTATTTTTGAAATGCCTATCAGCACCTATTTTTAAAATACCAAACGGAAAGTATATCTGAAATGCCTATCGTCACCTATAATTGAAATGCCTATCGGAACCTATTTTTGAAATGCCTATCGAAAACTACATTTGAAATGCCTATCAGCACCTATATTTGAAATGCCTATCGGAAACTACATTTGAAATGCCTATCAGCACCTATATTTGAAATGCCTATCGGCAACCATATCTGGAATGCCTATCGGCACCTATATTTGAAATGCCTATCGGCTTCTATATCTGAAATGCCTATCGGCACCTATTTTTAAAATGCCAATCGGCAACTATATCTGAAATGCCTATCGGCACCTATATCTAAAATGCCTATCGGCACCTATTTTTGAAATGCCTATCGGAAACTACATCTGAAATGCCTATCAGCACCTATATTTAAAATGCCTATCGGCAACCATATCTGAAATGCCTATCGACACCTATATTTGAAATACCTATCGGCTTCTATATCTGAAATGCCTATCGGTACCTATTTTTAAAATGCCAATCGGTAACTATATCTGAAATGCCTATCGGCACCTATATCTGAAATGCCTATCGGCACCATTTTTTGAAATGCCTATCGGAAACTACATCCGGAATGCCTATCAGCACCTATATTTGAAATGCCTATCGGCAACCATATCTGGAATGCCTATCGGCACCTATATTTGAAATGCCTATCGGCTTCTATATCTGAAATGCCTATCGACACCAATTTTTGAAATGCCTATCGGAAACTACATCTGAAATGCCTATCAGCACCTATATTTGAAATGCCTATCGGCAACCATATCTGGAATGCTCATCGGCACCTATATTTGAAATGCCTATCGGCTTATATATCTGAAATGCCTATCGGCACCTATTTTTAAAATGCCAATCGGCAACTATATCTGAAATGCCTATCGGCACCTATATCTAAAATGCCTATCGGCACCTATTTTTGAAATGCCTATCGGAAACTACATCTAAAATGCCTATCAGCACCTATATTTGAAATGCCTATCGGCAACCACATCAGAAATGCCTATCGGCACCTATATCTGAAATGCCTTTCGGCATTTATATCTGAAATGCCGGTCGACACCTATATTTGAAATGCCAATCGGCACATATATTTTAAATGCCTATCGGCAACTATATCTGATATGCCTATCGGCACCTATATCTGAAATGCCTATCGGCACCTATTTTTGAAATGCCTATCGGAAACTACATCTAAAATGCCTATCGGCACCTATTTTTAAAATGCCAATCGGTAAGTATATCTGAAATGCCTATAGGCACCTATATCTGAAATGCCTATCGGAACCAATTTTTGAAATGCCTATCGGAAACTACATCTGAAATGAATATTAGCACCTATATTTGAAATGCCTATCGGCAACCATATTTGAAATGCCTATCCACACCTATATTTGAAATACCTATCGGCTTCTATATCTGAAATGCCTATCGGCACCTATTTTAAAAATGCCAATCGGCAACTATATCTGAAATGCCTATCGGCACCTATATCTGAAATGCCTATCGGTACCTATTTTTGAAATGCCTATCGGAAACTACATCTGAAATGATTATCAGCGCTTATATTTGATATGCCTATCGGCGACCATATCTGGAATGCCTATCGGCAACTTTATTTGAAATGCCTATCGGCTTCTATATCTGAAATGCCTATCGGCACCTATTTTTAAAATACCAATCGGTAACTATATCTGAAATGCCTATCGACACCTATATCTGAAATGCCTATCGGCATATATTTTTGAAATGCCTTTCGGAAACTACATCTGAAATGCCTATCTGCTCCTATATTTGAAATGCCTATCGGCAACCATATCTGAAATGCCTATCGACACCTATATTTAAAATACCTATCGGCTTCTATATCTGAAATGCCTATCGGCACCTGTTTTTAAAATGCCAATCGGCAACTATATCTGAAATGCCTATCGGCACCTATATCCGAAATGCCTATCGGCATCAATTTTTGAAATGCCTATCGGAAACTACATCTAAAATGCCTATCAGCACCTATATTTGAAATGCCTATCGGCAACCATATCTGGAATGCCTATCAGCACCTATATTTGAAATGCCTATCGGCTTCTATATCTGAAATGCCTATCGGCACCTATTTTTAAAATGCCAATCGGCAACTATATCTGAAATGCCTATCGGCACCTATATCTGAAATTCCTATCGGCACATATTTTTGAAACGCCTATCGGAAACTACATCTGAAATGCCTATCAGCACCTATATTTGAAATGCCTATCGGCAACCATATCTGAAATGCCTATCGACACCTAAATTTGAAATACCTATCGGCTTCTATATCTGAAATGCCTATCGGCACCTATTTTTAAATTGCCAATCGGTAATTATATCTGAAATGCCTATCGGCACCTATATCTGAAATGCCTATCGGCACCTATTTTTGAAATGCCTATCGGAAACTACATCTGAAATGCCTATCAGCACCTATATTTGACACGCTTATCGGCAACCATATCTGAAATGCCTATCGACACCTATATTTGAAATCCCTATCGGCTTCATTATCTGAAATGCCTATCGGCATCTATTTTTAAAATGCCAATCGGCAACTATATCTGAAATGCCAATCGGCACCTATATCTAAAATGCCTATCGGCACCTATTTTTGAAATGCCTATCGGAAACTACACCTGAAATGCCTATCAGCACCTATATTTGAAATGCCTATCGGCAATCATATCTGGAATGCCTATCGGCGCCTATATTTGAAATGCCTATCGGCTTCTATATCTAAAATGCCTATCGGCACCTATTTTTAAAATGCCAATCGGCAACTATATCTGAAGTGCCTATCGGCACCTATATCTCAAATGCCTATCGGCACCTATTTTTGAAATGCCTATCGAAAACTACATCTGAAATGCCTATCAGCATTTATATTTGAAATGCCTATCGGCAACCACATCAGAAATGCGTATCAGCACCTATATCTGATATGCCCCAAGGAATTTACATCTGAAATGCCGATCGACACCTATATTTGAAATGCCTATCGGCACCTATATTTTAAATGCCTATCGGAAACAACATCTGAAATGATTATCAGCACTTATATTTGAAATGCCTATCGGCAACCATATCTGGAATGCCTATCGGCACCTATATTTGAAATGCCTATCGGCTTCTATATCTGAAATGCCTATCGGCACCTATTTTTAAAATACCAATCGGCAACTATATCTTTAATGCCTATCGGCACCTATATCTGAAATGCCTATCGGCATATATTTTTGAAATGCCTTTCGTAAACTACATCTGAAATGCCCATCTGCTCCTATATTTGAAATGCCTATCGGCAACCATATCTGAAATGCCTATCGACACCTATGTTTGAAATACCTATCGGCTTCTATATCTGAAATGCCTATCGGCACCTGTTTTTAAAATGCCAATCGGCAACTATATCTGAAATGCCTATCGGCACCTATATCCGAAATGGCTATCGGCATCAATTTTTGAAATGCCTATCGGAAACTACATCTAAAATGCCTATCAGCACCTATATTTGAAATGCCTATCGGCAACTATATCTGCAATGCCTATCGGCACCTATATTTAAAATGCCTATCGGCTTCTATATCTGAAATGCCTATCGGCACCTATTTTTTAAATGTCAATTGGCAACTATATCTGAAATGACTATCGGCACCTATATCTGAAATGCCTATCGGCACCTATTTTTGAAATGGCTATCGAAAACTACATCTGAAATGCCTATCAGCACCTATATTTGAAATGCCTATCGGAAACTACATCTGAAATGCCTATCAGTACCTGTTTTTAAAATGCCAATCGGCAACTATTACTGAAATGCCTATCGGCACCTATATCCGAAATGCCTATCGGCATCAATTTTTTAAATGCCTATCGGAAACTACATCTAAAATGCCTATCAGCACCTATATTTGAAATGCCTATCGGCTTCTATATCTGAAATGCCTATCGGCACCTATTTTTAAAATGCCAATCGGCAACTATATCTGAAATGCCTATCGGCACCTATAACTGAAATGCCTATCGGCACATATTTTTGAAATGCCTATCGGAAACTACATCTGAAATGCCTATCAGCACCTATATTTGAAATGCCTATCGGCAACCATATCTGAAATGCCTATCGACACCTATATTTGAAATACCTATCGGCTTCTATATCTGAAATGCCTATCGGCACCTATTTTTAAAATGCCAATCGGTAACTATATCTGAAATGCCTATCGGCACCTATATCTAAAATGCCCATCGGCACCATTTTTTGAAATGTCTATCGGAAACTACATCCGGAATGCCTATCAGCACCTATATTTGAAATGCCTATCGGCAACCATATCTGGAATGCCTATCGGCACCTATATTTGAAATGCCTATCGGCTTCTATATCTGAAATGCCTATCGACACCTATTTTTAAAATGCCAATCGGCAACTATATCTGAAATGCCTCTCGGCACCTATATCTGAAATGCCTATCGGCACCTATTTTTGAAATGCCTATCGGAAACTACATCTGAAATGCCTATCAGCACCTATATTTGAAACGCTTATCGGCAACCATATCTGAAATGCCTATCGACACCTATATTTGAAATCCTTATCGGCTTCTATATCTGAAATGCCTATCGGCACCTATTTTTAAAATGCCAATCGGCAACTATATCTGAAATGCCTATCGGCACCTATATCTGAAATGCCTATCGGCACCTATTTTTGAAACGCCTATCGGAAACTACATCTAAAATGCCTATCAGCACCTATATTTGAAATGCCTATCGGCAACCATATCTGGAATGCCTATCGGCGCCTATATTTGAAATGCCTATCGGCTTCTATATCTGAAATGCCTATCGGCACCTATTTTTAAAATGCCAATCGGCATTTATATCTGAAGTGCCTATCGGCACCTATATCTAAAATGCCTATCGGAACCTATTTTTGAAATGCCTATCGGAAACTACATCTGAAATGACTATCAGCACCTATATTTGAAATGCCTATCGGCAACCATATCTGAAATGCCTATCGGCTTCTATATCTAAAATGCCTATCGGCACCTATTTTTAAAATGCCAATCGGCAACTATATCTGAAATGCCAATCGGCACATATATCTGAAATGCCTATCGGCACCTATTTTTTAAATGCCATCGGAAACTACATCTGAAATGCCTATCAGCACCTATATTTGAAATGCCTATCGGCAACCATATCTGAAATGCCTATCGACACCTATATTTGAAATCCCTATCGGCTTCTATATCTGAAATGCCTATCGGCACCTATTTTTAAAATGCCAATCGGCAACTTTATCTGAAATGCCAATCGGCACCTATATCTGAAATGCCTATCGACACCCATTTTTAAAATGCCAATTGGCAACTATATCTGAAATGCCTATCGGCACCTATATCTAAAATGCCTATCGGAACCTATTTTTGAAATGCCTATCGGAAACTACATCTGAAATGACTATCAGCACCTATATTTGAAATGCCTATCGCCAACCATATCTGAAATGCCTATCCACACCTATATTTGATATACCTATCGGCTTCTATACCTAAAATGCCTATCGGAACCTATTTTTAAAATGCCAATCGGTAAGTATATCTGAAATGCCTATCGGCACCTATATCTAAAATGCCTATCGGAACCTATTTTTGAAATGCCTATCGGAAACTACATCTGAAATGACTATCAGCACCTATATTTGAAATGCCTATCGGCAACCATATCTGAAATGCCTATCCACACCTATATTTGAAATACCTATCGGCTTCTATATCTAAAATGCCTATCGGCACCTATTTTTAAAATGCCAATCGGTAAGTATATCTGAAATGCCTATCGGCACCTATATCTAAAATGCCTATCGGAACCTATTTTTGAAATGCCTATCGGAAACTACATCTGAAATGCCTATCAGCACCTATATTTGAAATGCTTATCTCAATCATATCTGAAATGCCTATCGACACCTATATTTGAAATCCCTATCGGCTTCTATATCTGAAATGCCTATCGGCACCTATATCTGAAATGCCTATCGACACCTATTTTTAAATTGCCAATTGGCAACTATATCTGAAATGCCTATCGGCACATATATCTGAAATGCCTATCCGTACCTATTTTTGAAATGCCTATCGGAAACTACATCTGAAATGATTATAAGCACTTATATTTGAAATGCCTATCGGCAACCATATCTGGAATGCCTATCGGCGCCTATATTTGAAATGCCTATCGGCTTCTATAACTAAAATGCCTATCGGCACCTATTTTTAAAATGCCAATCGGAAAGTATATCTGAAATGCCTATCTACACCTATAATTGAAATGCCTATCGGAACCTATTTTTGAAATGCCTATCGGAAACAACATCTGAAATGACTATCAGCACCTATATTTGAAATGCCTATCGGCAACCATATCTGAAATGCCTATCCACACCTGAATTTGAAATACCTATCGGATTCTATATCTAAAATGCCTATCGGCACCTATTTTTAAAATGCCAATGGGCAACTATATCTGAAATGCCTATCGGCACCTATATCTGAAATGCCTATCGGCACCAACTTTTGAAATGCCTATCGGAAACTCCATCTTAAATGCCTATCAGCACCTATATTTGAAATGCCTATCGGCAACCATATCTGGAATGCCTATCGGCACCTATATTTGAAATGCCTATCGGGTTCTATATCTGAAATGCCAATCGACACCTATTTTTAAAATGCCAATTGGCAACTATATCTGAAATGCCTATCGGCACCTATATCTGAAATGCCTATCGGTACCTATTTTTGAAATGCCTATCGGAAACTACATCTGAATTGATTATCAGCACTTATATTTGAAATGCCTATCGGCAACCATATCTGGAATGCCTATCGGCACCTATATTTGAAATGCCTATCGGCTTCTATATCTGAAATGCCTATCGGCACCTATTTTTAAAATACCAATCGGCAACTATATCTGAAATGCCTATCGGCACCTATATCTGAAATGCCTATCGGCATATATTTTTGAAATGCCTTTCGGAAACTACATCTGAAATGCCTATCTGCTCCTATATTTGAAATGCTTATCGGCAAACATATCTGAAATGCCTATCGACACCTATATTTGAAATCCCTATCGGCTTCTGTATCTGAAAGGCCTATCGGCACCTATTTTTAAAATGCCAATCGGCATTTATATTCGAAGTGCCTATCGGCACCTATATCTGAAATGCCTATCGGCACCTATTTTTGAAATGCCTATCGAAAACTACATCTGAAATGCCTATCAGCACCTATATTTGAAATGCCTATCGGCAACCACATCAGAAATGCCTATCGGCACCTATATCTGAAATGCCTTTCGGCATTTATATCTGAAATGCCGGTCGACACCTATATTTGAAATGCCTATCGGCACTTTTATTTTAAATGCCTATCGGCAACTATATCTGATAAGCCTATCGGCACCTATATCTGAAATGCCTATCGGCACCTATTTTTGAAATGCCAATCTTTAAGTATATCTGAAATGCCTATCGGCACCTATATCTAAAATGCCTATCGGAACCTATTTTTGAAATGCCTATCGGAAACTACATCTGAAATGACTATCAGCACCTATATTTGAAATGCCTATCGGCAACCATATCTGAAATGCCTATCCACACCTATATTTGAAATACCTATCGGCTTCTATATCTAAAATGCCTATCGGCACCTATTTTTAAAATGCCAATCGGTAAGTACATCTGAAATGCCTATCGGCACCTATATCTAAAATGCCTATCGGAACCTATTTTTGAAATGCCTATCGGAAACTACATCTGAAATGACTATCAGCACCTATATTTGAAATGCCTATCGGCAACCATATCTGAAATGCCTATCCACACCTATATTTGAAATACCTATCGGCTTCTATATCTAAAATGCCTATCGGCACCTATTTTTAAAATGCCAATCGGCAACTACATCTGAAATGCCTATCGGCTTTATTTATATCTGAAATGCCTATCGGCACCTATTTTTAAAATGCCAATCGGCAACTATATCTGAAATGCCAATCGGCACCTATATCTGAAATGCCTATCGGCACCTATTTTTGAAATGCCTATCGGAAACTACATCTGAAATGCCTATCAGCACCTATATTTGAAATGCCTATCGGCACCTATATCTGAAATGCCTATCGGTACCTATTTTTGAAATGCCTATCGGAAACTACATCTGAAATGATTATCAGCACTTATATTTGAAATGCCTATCGGCAACCATATCTGGAATGCCTATCGGCACCTATATTTGAAATGCCTATCGGCTTTAATATCTGAAATGCCTATCGGCACCTATTTTTAAAATACCAATCGGCAACTATATCTGAAATGCCTATCGGCACCTATATCTGAAATGCCTATCGGCACCTATTTTTGAAATGCCTATCGGAAACTCCATCTAAAATGCCTATCAGCACCTATATTTGAAATGCCTATCGGCAACCATATCTGAAATGCCTATCGGCACCTATATTTGAAATGCCTATCGGCAACCATATCTGGAATGCTATCGGCACCTATATTTGAAATGCCTATCGGCTTCTATATCTGAAATGCCTATCGACACCTATTTTTAAAATGCCAATCGGCAACTATATCTGAACTGCCTATCGGCACCTATATCTGAAATGCCTATCGGCACCAATTTTTGAAAAGCCTATCGGAAACTACATCTGAAATGCCTATCAGCACCTATATTTGAAATGCCTATCGGCAACCATATCTGGAATGCTCATCGGCACCTATATTTGAAATGCCTATCGGCTTATATATCTGAAATGCCTATCGGCACCTATTTTTAAAATGCCAATCGGCAACTATATCTGAAATGCCTATCGGCACCTATATCTGAAATGCCTATCGGCACCAATTTTTGAAATGCCTATCGAAAACTACATCTGAAATGCCTATCAGCATTTATATTTGAAATGCCTATCGGCAACCACATCAGAAATGCGTATCGGCACCTATATCTGAAATGCCCTACGGAATTTATATCTGAAATGCCGATCGACACCTATATTTGAAATGCCTATCGGCACCTATATTTTAAATGCCTATCGGCAACTATATCTGATATGCCTATCGGCACCTATATCTGAAATGCCTATCGGCACCTATTTTTGAAATGCCTATCAGCACCAATTTTTAAAATACCAAACGGAAAGTATATCTGAAATGCCTATCGTCACCTATAATTGAAATGCCTATCGGAACCTATTTTTGAAATGCCTATCGAAAACTACATTTGAAATGCCTATCAGCACCTATATTTGAAATGCCTATCGGAAACTACATCTGAAATGCCTATCAGCACCTATATTTGAAATGCCTATCGGCAACCATATCTGGAATGCCTATCGGCACCTATATTTGAAATGCCTATCGGCTTCTATATCTGAAATGCCTATCGGCACCTATTTTTAAAATGCCAATCGGCAACTATATCTGAAATGCCTATCGGCACCTATATCTGAAATGCCTATCGGCACCTATTTTTGAAATGCCTATCGGAAACTACATCTGAAATGCCTATCAGCACCTATATTTAAAATGATTATCGGCAACCATATCTGAAATGCCTATCGACACCTATATTTGAAATACCTATCGGCTTCTATATCTGAAATGCCTATCGGTTACCTATTTTTAAAATGCCAATCGGTAACTATATCTGAAATGCCTATCGGCACCTATATCTGAAATGCCTATCGGCACCATTTTTTGAAATGCCTATCGGAAACTACATCCGGAATGCCTATCAGCACCTATATTTGAAATGCCTATCGGCAACTATATCTGGAATGCCTATCGGCACCTATATTTGAAATGCCTATCGGCTTCTATATCTGAAATGCTTATCGACACCAATTTTTGAAATGCCTATCGGAAACTACATCTAAAATGCCTATCAGCACCTATATTTGAAATGCCTATCGGCAACTATATCTGCAATGCCTATCGGCACCTATATTTAAAATGCCTATCGGCTTCTATATCTGAAATGCCTATCGGCACCTATTTTTTAAATGTCAATTGGCAACTATATCTGAAATGACTATCGGCACCTATATCTGAAATGCCTATCGGCACCTATTTTTGAAATGGCTATCGAAAACTACATCTGAAATGCCTATCAGCACCTATATTTGAAATGCCTATCGGAAACTACATCTGAAATGCCTATCAGTACCTGTTTTTAAAATGCCAATCGGCAACTATTTCTGAAATGCCTATCGGCACCTATATCCGAAATGCCTATCGGCATCAATTTTTTAAATGCCTATCGGAAACTACATCTAAAATGCCTATCAGCACCTATATTTGAAATGCCTATCGGCTTCTATATCTGAAATGCCTATCGGCACCTATTTTTAAAATGCCAATCGGCAACTATATCTGAAATGCCTATCGGCACCTATAACTGAAATGCCTATCGGCACATATTTTTGAAATGCCTATCGGAAACTACATCTGAAATGCCTATCAGCACCTATATTTGAAATGCCTATCGGCAACCATATCTGAAATGCCTATCGACACCTATATTTGAAATACCTATCGGCTTCTATATCTGAAATGCCTATCGGCACCTATTTTTAAAATGCCAATCGGTAACTATATCTGAAATGCCTATCGGCACCTATATCTAAAATGCCCATCGGCACCATTTTTTGAAATGTCTATCGGAAACTACATCCGGAATGCCTATCAGCACCTATATTTGAAATGCCTATCGGCAACCATATCTGGAATGCCTATCGGCACCTATATTTGAAATGCCTATCGGCTTCTATATCTGAAATGCCTATCGACACCTATTTTTAAAATGCCAATCGGCAACTATATCTGAAATGCCTCTCGGCACCTATATCTGAAATGCCTATCGGCACCTATTTTTGAAATGCCTATCGGAAACTACATCTGAAATGCCTATCAGCACCTATATTTGAAACGCTTATCGGCAACCATATCTGAAATGCCTATCGACACCTATATTTGAAATCCTTATCGGCTTCTATATCTGAAATGCCTATCGGCACCTATTTTTAAAATGCCAATCGGCAACTATATCTGAAATGCCTATCGGCACCTATATCTGAAATGCCTATCGGCACCTATTTTTGAAACGCCTATCGGAAACTACATCTAAAATGCCTATCAGCACCTATATTTGAAATGCCTATCGGCAACCATATCTGGAATGCCTATCGGCGCCTATATTTGAAATGCCTATCGGCTTCTATATCTGAAATGCCTATCGGCACCTATTTTTAAAATGCCAATCGGCATTTATATCTGAAGTGCCTATCGGCACCTATATCTAAAATGCCTATCGGAACCTATTTTTGAAATGCCTATCGGAAACTACATCTGAAATGACTATCAGCACCTATATTTGAAATGCCTATCGGCAACCATATCTGAAATGCCTATCGGCTTCTATATCTAAAATGCCTATCGGCACCTATTTTTAAAATGCCAATCGGCAACTATATCTGAAATGCCAATCGGCACATATATCTGAAATGCCTATCGGCACCTATTTTTTAAATGCCATCGGAAACTACATCTGAAATGCCTATCAGCACCTATATTTGAAATGCCTATCGGCAACCATATCTGAAATGCCTATCGACACCTATATTTGAAATCCCTATCGGCTTCTATATCTGAAATGCCTATCGGCACCTATTTTTAAAATGCCAATCGGCAACTTTATCTGAAATGCCAATCGGCACCTATATCTGAAATGCATATCGACACCCATTTTTAAAATGCCAATTGGCAACTATATCTGAAATGCCTATCGGCACCTATATCTAAAATGCCTATCGGAACCTATTTTTGAAATGCCTATCGGAAACTACATCTGAAATGACTATCAGCACCTATATTTGAAATGCCTATCGCCAACCATATCTGAAATGCCTATCCACACCTATATTTGATATACCTATCGGCTTCTATATCTAAAGTGCCTATCGGAACCTATTTTTAAAATGCCAATCGGTAAGTATATCTGAAATGCCTATCGGCACCTATATCTAAAATGCCTATCGGAACCTATTTTTGAAATGCCTATCGGAAACTACATCTGAAATGACTATCAGCACCTATATTTGAAATGCCTATCGGCAACCATATCTGAAATGCCTATCCACACCTATATTTGAAATACCTATCGGCTTCTATATCTAAAATGCCTATCGGCACCTATTTTTAAAATGCCAATTGGCAACTATATCTGAAATGCCTATCGGCACCTATATCTGAAATGCCTATCGGTACCTATTTTTGAAATGCCTATCGGAAACTACATCTGAATTGATTATCAGCACTTATATTTGAAATGCCTATCGGCAACCATATCTGGAATGCCTATCGGCACCTATATTTGAAATGCCTATCGGCTTCTATATCTGAAATGCCTATCGGCACCTATTTTTAAAATACCAATCGGCAACTATATCTGAAATGCCTATCGGCACCTATATCTGAAATGCCTATCGGCATATATTTTTGAAATGCCTTTCGGAAACTACATCTGAAATGCCTATCTGCTCCTATATTTGAAATGCTTATCGGCAAACATATCTGAAATGCCTATCGACACCTATATTTGAAATCCCTATCGGCTTCTGTATCTGAAAGGCCTATCGGCACCTATTTTTAAAATGCCAATCGGCATTTATATTCGAAGTGCCTATCGGCACCTATATCTGAAATGCCTATCGGCACCTATTTTTGAAATGCCTATCGAAAACTACATCTGAAATGCCTATCAGCACCTATATTTGAAATGCCTATCGACAACCACATCAGAAATGCCTATCGGCACCTATATCTGAAATGCCTTTCGGCATTTATATCTGAAATGCCGGTCGACACCTATATTTGAAATGCCTATCGGCACTTTTATTTTAAATGCCTATCGGCAACTATATCTGATAAGCCTATCGGCACCTATATCTGAAATGCCTATCGGCACCTATTTTTGAAATGCCAATCTTTAAGTATATCTGAAATGCCTATCGGCACCTATATCTAAAATGCCTATCGGAACCTATTTTTGAAATGCCTATCGGAAACTACATCTGAAATGACTATCAGCACCTATATTTGAAATGCCTATCGGCAACCATATCTGAAATGCCTATCCACACCTATATTTGAAATACCTATCGGCTTCTATATCTAAAATGCCTATCGGCACCTATTTTTAAAATGCCAATCGGTAAGTACATCTGAAAGGCCTATCGGCACCTATATCTAAAATGCCTATCGGAACCTATTTTTGAAATGCCTATCGGAAACTACATCTGAAATGACTATCAGCACCTATATTTGAAATGCCTATCGGCAACCATATCTGAAATGCCTATCCACACCTATATTTGAAATACCTATCGGCTTCTATATCTAAAATGCCTATCGGCACCTATTTTTAAAATGCCAATCGGCAACTACATCTGAAATGCCTATCGGCTTTATTTATATCTGAAATGCCTATCGGCACCTATTTTTAAAATGCCAATCGGCAACTATATCTATAATGCCAATCGGCACCTATATCTGAAATGCCTATCGGCACCTATTTTTGAAATGCCTATCGGAAACTACATCTGAAATGCCTATCAGCACCTATATTTGAAATGCCTATCGGCAACCATATCTGAAATGCCTATCGACACCTATATTTGAAATCCCTATCGGCTTCTATATCTGAAATGCCTATCGGCACCTATTTTTAAATGCCAATCGGCAACTATATCTGAAATGCCAAACGGCACCTATATCTGAAATGCCTATCGACACCTATTTTTAAAATGCCAATTGGCAACTATATCTGAAATGCCTATCGGCACCTATATCTGAAATGCCTATCGGTACCTATTTTTGAAATGCCTATCGGAAACTACATCTGAAATGATTATCAGCACTTATATTTGAAATGCCTATCGGCAACCATATCTGGAATGCCTATCGGCACCTATATTTGAAATGCCTATCGGCTTTAATATCTGAAATGCCTATCGGCACCTATTTTTAAAATACCAATCGGCAACTATATCTGAAATGCCTATCGGCACCTATATCTGAAATGCCTATCGGCACCTATTTTTGAAATGCCTATCGGAAACTCCATCTAAAATGCCTATCAGCACCTATATTTGAAATGCCTATCGGCAACCATATCTGAAATGCCTATCGGCACCTATATTTGAAATGCCTATCGGCAACCATATCTGGAATGCTATCGGCACCTATATTTGAAATGCCTATCGGCTTCTATATCTGAAATGCCTATCGACACCTATTTTTAAAATGCCAATCGGCAACTATATCTGAACTGCCTATCGGCACCTATATCTGAAATGCCTATCGGCACCAATTTTTGAAAAGCCTATCGGAAACTACATCTGAAATGCCTATCAGCACCTATATTTGAAATGCCTATCGGCAACCATATCTGGAATGCTCATCGGCACCTATATTTGAAATGCCTATCGGCTTATATATCTGAAATGCCTATCGGCACCTATTTTTAAAATGCCAATCGGCAACTATATCTGAAATGCCTATCGGCACCTATATCTGAAATGCCTATCGGCACCAATTTTTGAAATGCCTATCGAAAACTACATCTGAAATGCCTATCAGCATTTATATTTGAAATGCCTATCGGCAACCACATCAGAAATGCGTATCGGCACCTATATCTGAAATGCCCTACGGAATTTATATCTGAAATGCCGATCGACACCTATATTTGAAATGCCTATCGGCACCTATATTTTAAATGCCTATCGGCAACTATATCTGATATGCCTATCGGCACCTATATCTGAAATGCCTATCGGCACCTATTTTTGAAATGCCTATCAGCACCAATTTTTAAAATACCAAACGGAAAGTATATCTGAAATGCCTATCGTCACCTATAATTGAAATGCCTATCGGAACCTATTTTTGAAATGCCTATCGAAAACTACATTTGAAATGCCTATCAGCACCTATATTTGAAATGCCTATCGGAAACTACATCTGAAATGCCTATCAGCACCTATATTTGAAATGCCTATCGGCAACCATATCTGGAATGCCTATCGGCACCTATATTTGAAATGCCTATCGGCTTCTATATCTGAAATGCCTATCGGCACCTATTTTTAAAATGCCAATCGGTAACTATATCTGAAATGCCTATCGGCACCTATATCTGAAATGCCTATCGGCACCATTTTTTGAAATGCCTATCGGAAACTACATCCGGAATGCCTATCAGCACCTATATTTGAAATGCCTATCGGCAACCATATCTGGAATGCCTATCGCCACCTATATTTGAAATGCCTATCGGCTTCTATATCTGAAATGCTTATCGACACCAATTTTTGAAATGCCTATCGGAAACTACATCTGAAATGATTATCAGCACCTAGATTTGAAATGCCTATCGGCAACCATATCTGGAATGCTCATCGGCACCTATATTTGAAATGCCTATCGACTTATATATCTGAAATGCCTATCGGCACCTATTTTTAAAATGCCAATCGGCAACTATATCTGAAATGCCTATCGGCACCTATATCTGAAATGCCTATCGGCACCTATTTTTGAAATGCCTATCGGAAACTACATCTGAAATGCCTATCAGCACCTATATTTGAAATGCTTATCGGCAACCATATCTGAAATGCCTATCGACACCTATATTTAAAATCCCTATCGGCTTCTATATCTGAAATGCCTATCGGCATCTATTTTTAAAATGCCAATCGGCAACTATATCTGAAATGCTTATCGGCACCTATATCTGAAATGCCTATCGGCACCAATTTTTGAAATGCCTATCGGAAACTACATCTGAAATGCCTATCAGCACCTATATTTGAAATGCTTATCGGCAACCATATCTGAAATGCCTGTCGACACCTATATTTAAAATCCCTATCGGCAAATATATCTGCAATGCCTATCGGCACCTATATTTGAAATGCCTATCGGCTTCTATATCTGAAATGCCTATCGGCACCTATTTTTTAAATGCCAATTGGCAACTATATCTGAAATGACTATCGGCAACTATATCTGAAATGCCTATCGCCACCTATTTTTGAAATGCCTATCGAAAACTACATCTGAAATGCCTATCAGCACCTATATTTGAAATGCCTATCGGAAACTACATCTGAAATGCCTATCAGCACCTATATTTGAAATGCTTATCGGCAACCATATCTGAAATGCCTGTCGACACCTATATTTAAAATCCCTATCGGCAAATATATCTGCAATGCCTATCGGCACCTATATTTGAAATGCCTATCGGCTTCTATATCTGAAATGCCTATCGGCACCTATTTTTTAAATGCCAATTGGCAACTATATCTGAAATGACTATCGGCACCTATATCTGAAGTGCCTATCGGCACCTATTTTTGAAATGCCTATCGAAAACTACATCTGAAATGCCTATCAGCACCTATATTTGAAATGCCTATCGGCAACCACATCAGAAATGCCTACCGGCACCTATATCTGAAATGCCTTTCGGCATTTATATCTGAAATGCCGGTCGACACCTATATTTGAAATGTCAATCGGCACATATATTTTAAATGCCTATCGGCAACTATATCTGATATGCCTATCGGCACCTATATCTGAAATGCCTATCGGCACCTATTTTTGAAATGCCTATCGGAAACTACATCTAAAATGCCTATCGGCACCTATTTTTAAAATGCCAATCGGTAAGTATATCTGAAATGCCTATCGGAACCAATTTTTGAAATGCCTATCGGAAACTACATCTGAAATGAATATCAGCACCTATATTTGAAATGCCTATCGGCAACCATATCTAAAATGCCTATCCACACCTATATTTGAAATACCTATCGGCTTCTATATCTTAAATGCCTATCGGCACCTATTTTTAAAATGCCAATCGGCAACTTTATCTGAAATGCCTATCGGCACCTATATCTGAAATGCCTATCGGTACCTATTTTTGAAATGCCTATCGGAAACTACATCTGAAATGATTATCAGCGCTTATATTTGATATGCCTATCGGCAACCATATCTGGAATGCCTATCGGCAACTTTATTTGAAATGCCTATCGGCTTCTATATCTGAAATGCCTATCGGCACCTATTTTTAAAATACCAATCGGCAACTATATCTGAAATGCCTATCGGCACCTATATCTGAAATGCCTATCGGCATATATTTTTGAAATGCCTTTCGGAAACTACATCTGAAATGCCTATCTGCTCCTATATTTGAAATGCCTATCGGCAACCATATCTGAAATGCCTATCGACACCTATATTTGAAATACCTATCGGCTTCTATATCTGAAATGCCTATCGGCACCTGTTTTTAAAATGCCAATCGGCAACTATATCTGAAATGCCTATCGGCACCTATATCCGAAATGCCTATCGGCATCAATTTTTGAAATGCCTATCGGAAACTACATCTAAAATGCCTATCAGCACCTATATTTGAAATGCCTATCGGCAACCATATCTGGAATGCCTATCGGCACCTATATTTGAAATGCCTATCGGCTTCTATATCTGAAATGCCTATCGGCACCTATTTTTAAAATGCCAATCGGCAACTATATCTGAAATGCCTATCGGCACCTATATCTGAAATGCCTATCGGCACATATTTTTGAAATGCCTATCGGCAACCATATCTGAAATGCCTATCGACACCTATATTTGAAATCCCTATCGGCTTCTATATCTGAAATGCCTATCGGCACCTATTTTTAAAATGCCAATCGGCAACTATATCTGAAATGCCAATCGGCACCTATATCTAAAATGCCTATCGGCACCTATTTTTGAAATGCCTATCGGAAACTACACCTGAAATGCCTATCAGCATTTATATTTGAAATGCCTATCGGCAACCACATCAGAAATGCGTATCGGCACCTATATCTGAAATGCCCTACGGAATTTATATCTAAAATGCCGATCGACACCTATATTTGAAATGCCTATCGGCACCTATATTTTAAATGCCTATCGGCAACTATATCTAATATGCCTATCGGCACCTATATCTGAAATGCCTATCGGCACCTATTTTTGAAATGCCTATCGGAAACTACATCTAAAATGCCTATCAGCACCTATTTTTAAAATACCAAACGGAAAGTATATCTGAAATGACTATCGTCACCTATAATTCAAATGCCTATCGGAACCTATAATTGAAATGCCTATCGGAACCTATTTTTGAAATGCCTATCGGAAACAACATCTGAAATGATTATCAGCACTTATATTTGAAATGCCTATCGGCAACCATATCTGGAATGCCTATCGGCACCTATATTTGAAATGCCTATCGGCTTCTATATCTGAAATGCCTATCGGCACCTATTTTTAAAATACCAATCGGCAACTATATCTGAAATGCCTATCGGCACCTATATCTGAAATGCCTATCGGCATATATTTTTGAAATGCCTTTCGGAAACTACATCTGAAATGCCCATCTGCCCCTATATTTGAAATGCCTATCGGCAACCATATCTGAAATGCCTATCGACACCTATGTTTGAAATACCTATCGGCTTCTATATCTGAAATGCCTATCGGCACCTGTTTTTAAAATGCCAATCGGCAAATATATCTGAAATGCCTATCGGCACCTATATCCGAAATGGCTATCGGCATCAATTTTTGAAATGCCTATCGGAAACTACATCTAAAATGCCTATCAGCACCTATATTTGAAATGCCTATCGGCAACTATATCTGCAATGCCTATCGGCACCTATATTTGAAATGCCTATCGGCTTCTATATCTGAAATGCCTATCGGCACCTATTTTTTAAATGCCAATTGGCAACTATATCTGAAATGACTATCGGCACCTATATCTGAAATGCCTATCGGCACCTATTTTTGAAATGCCTATCGAAAACTACATCTGAAATGCCTATCAGCACCTATATTTGAAATGCCTATCGGAAACTACATCTGAAATGCCTATCAGCACCTGTTTTTAAAATGCCAATCGGCAACTATATCTGAAATGCCTATCGGCACCTATATCCGAAATGCCTATCGGCATCAATTTTTTAAATGCCTATCGGAAACTACATCTAAAATGCCTATCAGCACCTATATTTGAAATGCTTATCGGCAACCATATCTGGAATGCCTATCGGCACCTATATTTGAAATGCCTATCGGCTTCTATATCTGAAATGCCTATCGGCACCTATTTTTAAAATGCCAATCGGCAAATATAACTGAAATGCCTATCGGCACCTATATCTGAAATGCCTATCGGCACATATTTTTGAAATGCCTATCGGAAACTACATCTGAAATGCCTATCAGCACCTATATTTGAAATGCCTATCGGCAACCATATCTGAAATGCCTATCGACACCTATATTTGAAATACCTATCGGCTTCTATATCTGAAATGCCTATCGGCACCTATTTTTAAAATGCTAATCGGTAACTATATCTGAAATGCCTATCGGCACCTATATCTGAAATGCCCATCGGCACCATTTTTTGAAATGTCTATCGGAAACTACATCCGGAATGCCTATCAGCACCTATATTTGAAATGCCTATCGGCAACCATATCTGGAATGCCTATCGGCACCTATATTTGAAATGCCTATCGGCTTCTATATCTGAAATGCCTATCGACACCTATTTTTAAAATGCCAATCGGCAACTATATCTGAAATGCCTATCGGCACCTATATCTGAGATGCCTATCGGCACCTATTTTTGAAATGCCTATCGGAAACTACATCTGATATGCCTATCAGCACCTATATTTGAAATGCCTATCGGCAACCATATCTGGAATGCTCATCGGCACCTATATTTGAAATGCCTATCGAAAACTACATTTGAAATGCCTATCAGCACCTATATTTGAAATGCCTATCGGAAACTACATCTGAAATGCCTATCAGCACCTATATTTGAAATGCCTATCGGCAACCATATCTGGAATGCCTATCGGCACCTATATTTGAAATGCCTATCGGCTTCTATATCTAAAATGCCTATCGGCACCTATTTTTAAAATGCCAATCGGCAACTATATCTGAAATGCCTATCGGCACCTATATCTGAAATGCCTATCGGCACCTATTTTTGAAATGCCTATCGGAAACTACATCTGAAATGCCTATCAGCACCTATATTTAAAATGCCTATCGGCAACCATATCTGAAATGCCTATCGACACCTATATTTGAAATACCTATTGGCTTCTATATCTGAAATGCCTATCGGTACCTATTTTTAAAATGCCAATCGGTAACTATATCTGAAATGCCTATCGGCACCTATATCTGAAATGCCTATCGGCACCATTTTTTGAAATGCCTATCGGAAACTACATCCGGAATGCCTATCAGCACCTATATTTGAAATGCCTATCGGCAACCATATCTGGAATGCCTATCGGCACCTATATTTGAAATGCCTATCGGCTTCTATATCTGAAATGCCTATCGACACCAATTTTTGAAATGCCTATCGGAAACTACATCTGAAATGCCTATCAGCACCTATATTTGAAATGCCAATCGGCAACAATATCTGGAATGCTCATCGGCACCTATATTTGAAATGCCTATCGGCTTATATATCTGTAATGCCTATCGGCACCTATTTTTAAAATGCCAATCGGCAACTATATCTGAAATGCCTATCGGCACCTATATCTGAAATGCCTATCGGCACCTATTTTTGAAATGCCTATCGGAAACTACATCTGAAATGCCTATCAGCACCTATATTTGAAATGCTTATCGGCAACCATATCTGAAATGCCTATCGACACCTATATTTAAAATCCCTATCGGCTTCTATATCTGAAATGCCTATCGGCACCTATTTTTAAAATGCCAATCGGCAACTATATCTGAAATGCCTATCGGCACCTATATCTGAAATGCCTATCGGCACAAATTTTTGAAATGCCTATCGGAAACTACATCTGAAATGCCTATCAGCACCTATATTTGAAATGCTTATCGGCAACCATATCTGTAATGCCTATCGACACCTATACTTAAAATCCCTATCGGCAAATATATCCGCAATGCCTATCGGCACCTATATTTGAAATGCCTATCGGCTTCTATATCTGAAATGCCTATCGGCACCTATTTTTTAAATGCCAATTGGCAACTATATCTGAAATGACTATCGGCACCTATATCTGAAATGCCTATCGGCACCTATTTTTGAAATGCCTATCGGAAACTACATCTGAAATGCCTATCAGCACCTATATTTGAAATGCCTATCGGCAACCACATCAGAATTGCCTATCGGCACCTACATCTGAAATGCCTTTCGGCATTTATATCTGAAATGCCGGTCGACACCTATATTTGAAATGCCAAACGGCACATATATTTTAAATGCCTATCGGCAACTATATCTGATATGCCTATCGGCACCTATATCTGAATTGCCTATCGGCACCTATTTTTGAAATGCCTATCGGAAACTACATCTAAAATGCCTATCGGCACCTATTTTTAAAATGCCAATCGGTAAGTATATCTGAAATGCCTATCGGCACCTATATCTGAAATGCCTATCGGAACCAATTTTTGAAATGCCTATCGGAAACTACATCTGAAATGAATATCTGCACCTATATTTGAAATGCCTATCGGCAACCATATCTGAAATGCCTATCCACACCTATATTTGAAATACCTATCGGCTTCTATATCTGAAATGCCTATCGGCACCTATTTTAAAAATGCCAATCGGCAACTATATCTGAAATGCCTATCGGCACCTATATCTGAAATGCCTATCGGTACCTATTTTTGAAATGCCTATCGGAAACTACATCTGAAATGATTATCAGCGCTTATATTTGATATGCCTATCGGCAACCATATCTGGAATGCCTATCGGCAACTTTATTTGAAATGCCTATCGGCTTCTATATCTGAAATGCCTATCGGCACCTATTTTTAAAATACCAATCGGTAACTATATCTGAAATGCCTATCGGCACCTATATCTGAAATGCCTATCGGCATATATTTTTGAAATGCCTTTCGAAAACTACATCTGAAATGCCTATCTGCTCCTATATTTGAAATGCCTATCGGCAACCATATCTGAAATGCCTATCGACACCTATATTTGAAATACCTATCGGCTTCTATATCTGAAATGCCTATCGGCACCTGTTTTTAAAATGCCAATCGGCAACTATATCTGAAATGCCTATCGGCACCTATATCCGAAATGCCTATCGGCATCAATTTTTGAAATGCCTATCGGAAACTACATCTAAAATGCCTATCAGCACCTATATTTGAAATGCCTATCGGCAACCATATCTGGAATGCCTATCAGCACCTATATTTGAAATGCCTATCGGCTTCTATATCTGAAATGCCTATCGGCACCTATTTTTAAAATGCCAATCGGCAACTATATCTGAAATGCCTATCGGCACCTATATCTGATATGCCTATCGGCACATATTTTTGAAACGCCTATCGGAAACTACATCTGAAATGCCTATCAGCACCTACATTTGAAATGCCTATCGGCAACCATATCTGAAATGCCTATCGACACCTATATTTGAAATACCTATCGGCTTCTATATCTGAAATGCCTATCGGCACCTATTTTTAAATTGCCAATCGGTAATTATATCTGAAATGCCTATCGGCACCTATTTTTGAAATGCCTATCGGAAACTACATCTGAAATGCCTATCAGCACCTATATTTGACACGCTTATCGGCAACCATATCTGAAATGCCTATCGACACCTATATTTGAAATCCCTATCGGCTTCTATATCTGAAATGCCTATCGGCACCTATTTTAAAAATGCCAATCGGCAACTATATCTGAAATGCCAATCGGCACCTATATCTAAAATGCCTATCGGCACCTATTTTTGAAATGCCTATCGGAAACTACACCTGAAATGCCTATCTGCTCCTATATTTGAAATGCTTATCGGCAAACATATCTGAAATGCCTATCGACACCTATATTTGAAACCCCTATCGGCTTCTGTATCTGAAATGCCTATCGGCACCTATTTTTAAAATGCCAATCGGCATTTATATCTGAAGTGCCTATCGGCACCTAAATCTGAAATGCCTATCGGCACCTATTTTTGAAATGCCTATCGAAAACTACATCTGAAATGCCTATCGGCATATATTTTTGAAATGCCTTTCGGAAACTACATCTGAAATGCCTATCTGCTCCTATATTTGAAATGCTTATCGGCAAACATATCTGAAATGCCTATCGACACCTATATTTGAAATCCTTATCGGCTTCTGTATCTGAAATGCTTATCGGCACCTATTTTTAAAATGCCAATCGGCATTTATATCTGAAGTGCCTATCGGCACCTAAATCTGAAATGCCTATCGGCACCTATTTTTGAAATGCCTATCGGCAACCATATCTGAAATGCCTATCGGCAACCATATCTGGAATGCTATCGGCACCTATATTTGAAATGCCTATCGGCTTCTATATCTGAAATGCCTATCGACACCTATTTTTAAAATGCCAATCGGCAACTATATCTGAAATGCCTATCGGCACCTATATCTGAAATGCCTATCGGCACCAATTTTTGAAATGCCTATCGGAAACTACATCTGAAATGCCTATCAGCACCTATATTTGAAATGCCTATCGGCAACCATATCTGGAATGCCTATCGGCACCTATATTTGAAATGCCTATCGGCTTCTATATCTAAAATGCCTATCGGCACCTATTTTTAAAATGCCAATCGGCAACTATATCTGAAATGCCTATCGGCACCTATATCTGAAATGCCTATCGGCACCTATTTTTGAAATGCCTATCGGAAACTACATCTGAAATGCCTATCAGCACCTATATTTAAAATGCCTATCGGCAACCATATCTGAAATGCCTATCGACACCTATATTTGAAATACCTATTGGCTTCTATATCTGAAATGCCTATCGGTACCTATTTTTAAAATGCCAATCGGTAACTATATCTGAAATGCCTATCGGCACCTATATCTGAAATGCCTATCGGCACCATTTTTTGAAATGCCTATCGGAAACTACATCCGGAATGCCTATCAGCACCTATATTTGAAATGCCTATCGGCAACCATATCTGGAATGCCTATCGGCACCTATATTTGAAATGCCTATCGGCTTCTATATCTGAAATGCCTATCGACACCAATTTTTGAAATGCCTATCGGAAACTACATCTGAAATGCCTATCAGCACCTATATTTGAAATGCCAATCGGCAACAATATCTGGAATGCTCATCGGCACCTATATTTGAAATGCCTATCGGCTTATATATCTGTAATGCCTATCGGCACCTATTTTTAAAATGCCAATCGGCAACTATATCTGAAATGCCTATCGGCACCTATATCTGAAATGCCTATCGGCACCTATTTTTGAAATGCCTATCGGAAACTACATCTGAAATGCCTATCAGCACCTATATTTGAAATGCTTATCGGCAACCATATCTGAAATGCCTATCGACACCTATATTTAAAATCCCTATCGGCTTCTATATCTGAAATGCCTATCGGCACCTATTTTTAAAATGCCAATCGGCAACTATATCTGAAATGCCTATCGGCACCTATATCTGAAATGCCTATCGGCACCAATTTTTGAAATGCCTATCGGAAACTACATCTGAAATGCCTATCAGCACCTATATTTGAAATGCTTATCGGCAACCATATCTGTAATGCCTATCGACACCTATACTTAAAATCCCTATCGGCAAATATATCCGCAATGCCTATCGGCACCTATATTTGAAATGCCTATCGGCTTCTATATCTGAAATGCCTATCGGCACCTATTTTTTAAATGCCAATTGGCAACTATATCTGAAATGACTATCGGCACCTATATCTGAAATGCCTATCGGCACCTATTTTTGAAATGCCTATCGGAAACTACATCTGAAATGCCTATCAGCACCTATATTTGAAATGCCTATCGGCAACCACATCAGAATTGCCTATCGGCACCTATATCTGAAATGCCTTTCGGCATTTATATCTGAAATGCCGGTCGACACCTATATTTGAAATGCCAAACGGCACATATATTTTAAATGCCTATCGGCAACTATATCTGATATGCCTATCGGCACCTATATCTGAATTGCCTATCGGCACCTATTTTTGAAATGCCTATCGGAAACTACATCTAAAATGCCTATCGGCACCTATTTTTAAAATGCCAATCGGTAAGTATATCTGAAATGCCTATCGGCACCTATATCTGAAATGCCTATCGGAACCAATTTTTGAAATGCCTATCGGAAACTACATCTGAAATGAATATCTGCACCTATATTTGAAATGCCTATCGGCAACCATATCTGAAATGCCTATCCACACCTATATTTGAAATACCTATCGGCTTCTATATCTGAAATGCCTATCGGCACCTATTTTAAAAATGCCAATCGGCAACTATATCTGAAATGCCTATCGGCACCTATATCTGAAATGCC